>UXGC01002504.1:0-11298 GCA_900480045.1 Eurytoma adleriae
ATTGTTTCGCGAGCTTGCGTGGAGTCGGTGGCCGCGTCTCGTTGCCCGGGTCGCCTCGGGGGATATCCGTCATAAATTTAATGAACTGTAAAAAATATAAAAAATATCTAAAATATAAATCATTTTTTAGACAGCGTAATTTTTTATTTTCAAATTAAATTTTTAATTATAAATCTTTTGCAATTTAATTATTTTTCAAGATTTTGATAAATTTTATGCTTTCTGAGTATTTCATAAGTTTTTATTAATATTGTCCTAATGAAAGGAATAAATGCCTTTTATACTTTAAATAAAAACTTATTTCAATTTCATTTATTTATTGATGACACGAATTTGAGCAGAAGCTGTAGTCGCAAGTGCGCGCGCACGCGCTTACGCTCGGTTCTAGACGCAGCCTGTACATCTCGCGATCTAGGCGCGCCTGGCAGCGGTAAAAGAGAGGGGGAGGGGGGACATAATCAACTGACTCAGTGGCCGCTTCTCGGCCGATTCTTACGTATTTTACTATACGTGCGCATAAACGTCGCGTTCATGTCACGTTAAATATGAGAAATCTATTATATAATATTTCATATTTCACATGATATGAACGCGATATTTATGCGCACGTATAGCAAAATATGTAAGAATCGCCGGCCGCGAATCGGCCACTGAATCAGTTATCTTACTCCCTCCTCTCTCTTCCCGCCGCCTGGCGCGCCTAGACCGCGAGTGCAGAGCGCGAGGAATAAGGTAGCCGCAAGCGGCCGGCGCAGGACTCGACGCCTGCCCGTCCGAATTTATTTTGCAATGCTAAAAGATGCGGTATATAATGCGAAAACACGTCGTGCGCTCGATCGATTTATTTGTATGTTTATGTTCGTATGTAAGCGTATATCTTTTTTTAGTCTATGACAATTATTAATTGAAAAAATAAATTTTCTACTTGATGAAAGTGTACTCGATGTATTTTATATTTTGTCCATTGCTTATTTATTTATTTATTTAAACATGATATAAAATATAACAATGTATCAAATACTTATTCTTGTTTTAGTAACAGGTTTATTTAAAATATTAATTTTTCCTTTTTTACAATTCAATATTTTTACAATGAATTCGGAAATAAAAAATAATATCATTTGTTAGCTTATACAACTTGTATAATATATTATTATAAATTTTGGTTTAACTTTTTCCCAATTGGCTGTACTATTATAATCGAAATCGACTTTCTATTGGAGAAGTTTAAAAGCAATTATTTTCCTACTAAAAGAAATAGTTAATTAATAATTCAAGTATGAACGATACACAAAAGATGTCTTTTTTTGGCATGCACGGGCTCATTAAATTTATATTATATATTGTTCTTATGTACTGTAAATAATATTTTAATAACTTTTGTGCAATCTTGGCAATAACTTTCAAACTCAGTAGGCTTAAAAAAACATTATTTTACTATTCACACTTATACCACACATAATGGATGCACATGTTAGTGCGAAATTCTCGTTGTTGGTGTACATTAGTAAACATACATGGCTTTGTATAATAAGAAATAGCTCAGGTCACATGTAATTGTTGATCAAGGCGAAGCCAGTACCCTCGGTTACAATAGAAAGTGAAAGAATGTTTTTGAAAATTTGCAACGTCGCACAAAAATTTCTAGGTGTTAGACAAGGATGCGATAGTTTCTATCTTATTATGCCATCCTTGTCTAACACCTAGAAATTTTTGTGCGACGTTGCAAATTTTCAAAAACATTCTTTCACTTTCTATCGTAACTGAGTGTACGTATGATTTCAGACATTTGTTATTATAAAGGGGCAGGTACGTAACGTACTATTCCCTAGATATCGCAGGTTTCTGCCCTTTCGGCGGTTTACAAATGTGGATATTCCAGTTTATAGTGGCGAATAGTACTATACACCATAGGGGCCTACCGTAATAGATTCGGAACCATTCCTATTTCACCTGCCGAATGGAGTAGTGCACGATTCTAGTATTCGAATGTATGTATTCTAATATTCGAATGTAAAAAAATAACATTTTCATGAATAACTAACAAATTAATATAGTTAAATGCATTTCTCAAGATCTCGTATTAATTGATCTATTCGTTTATCAACATTTGAAGAAATAATTTTTGGAGGTCGGTAAGGTAGAACAGCATGACTCCCTCTTAATTCACTATTTACAATGCCTACAGGTGCAAATAGAAAGCCTTGGCTCTATTGTGTTTACTGTTCAGTCTATATCAATTTCATTTCGTATATTTCTTTTTATCATGCCAAATAACAATTTTGTCAGTAGTATTTAATTTGAAGCAAATATAAATCTTTTCAGATTGCAAATGCAGTGAAAATGAAATGTGACGAATCATTTCGGTGGAAAGTTAGAGCTCTGTGGAATGACGGTAGCTTCAAAACAACAGTTTCTAACCTGTTTATTTGCAGTGACGATAAAATGGCTCATAAAGAGCAAGGTTTGTTAAATCAACCAAAAGATGGCTTGCAAGGCAAGCTTACATGTGGCAATATCGGCCGCTATTTATATAGTGATGTATTGAAAGGAAAAGAATATTGTAAGGATAAAGATACTACATTATATCCAAATGTGCAGGAAGTATACGAATCTCTTGTAGATGCAGAGACAAATGATTGGTTGCAAGGAAAGTTTACATGCGGCAATAACCAGTTCACCATTCGCGATGTTAAAGGAGATGGTAACTGTTTATTCCGTTGTTTTTCGTATTTACTGTACGGACACGAAGAATCGTATGCAGAATTAAGGCAAAATATTGTGCAGCACACTCTGCAAAATTGGGAGTTTGAGAAGGATATAATTATTAGTACGTGTGCAGAAAATAAATATAAAAATGCAAGGGATTATGCGAGAATTATGGGCACTGATACTGAATATGGTACAGAATATGAAGTTGTTGTATTTACAAGAATGTACGGCATAACGATTACAATCTACAAGCTTATAGATGGCATTCTTACATATGTTTGGAGTATACCAAGTGAGACTACAAATCCCAAAAAAGGTGCGATAGTGTTCTTGGGTGAACAACGTAGATCAGGACACTGGATGATTTTAAATTGTCTAGACACCACAGAAGAGGAAGACACAAAAGAATCAGAGGAACAAATAAAAGAGGTAGATGAAGAAAGAAAAGATGCAGATGAAACGACAGAACAAGATGAAATAAAAACAATAAACGAAGAAACAAAAAAAGCAGATGAAGATACAAAAGAAGCAGATGAAGAAAGAAAAGATGCAGATCAAGAAATAAAAGGAATATATGAACAAATAAAAGATGCAGATGAAAAAATGCAAGGAGTAGATGATGAAAGAATAGAAGCAAATGAACAATCAAAAGAAGCAGATGAAGAAAGAAAAGATGCAAATGAAGAAAGAAAAGATGAAGATAAAGAAATAAAAGGAATAGATGAACAAACAAAAGATGCAGATGAAATGCAAGGAGTAAATGAAGAAAGAATAGAAGCAGATGAAACGACAAAACAAGATGAAATAAAAACAATGAACGAAGAAACAAAAAAAGCAGATGAAGAAAGAAAAGATGCAGATGAAGAAATAAAAGAACTAGATGAAGAAAGAAAAGATGCAGATGAAGAAATACGAGTAGATGAAGAAAAAACAAGAGCAGATAAAATGATAGAACAAGATGAAATACAAACAATAAACGAAGAAACAAAAAAAGCAGATGAACAAACAAAAGAAGCAGATGAAGAAAGAAAAGAAGCAGATGAAGAAAGAAAAGAAGCAGATGAAAAAACAGAAGTAAATGAACAAACAACAGGTGAACCTGAAAGATTTGTAAAAGCTTTTATAAGTAGTATTGACGAACCATCCCAAAATGATTATTTAAATGATACAGTATACGTAGATACAACTGTGACAAATAGCGACATATTAAAAAATTCTAGATATTTAGATGAATTAATCAGTAATGACAGCAATGTATCTGAAGAACTCCTTCATTTACTTCCTGGCGATGTTTGTAACGTAGTTGACTTTCGAGACGAAAGCAAACAACTAAACATTAAAAAATTTTTTTATCAAATTGATGCAACAACAACATCTGATAGTTGTTTATCACAAAGTACTGTTGCAGATACTACAGATAATGAAAGTATACAACATAATTGTAACAATAGTATTCATACATCATCACCACTGACCGTTACAACGGAAGACAATAATCGTACCGAAGACGTATATCAATTTAAATGTGAAAGCAATAAGGAAAATAAATTTTTTAAACACAAAAATGGTACGGTAAAAAAAAATAATTACAAATTCACATTTGCGTCAGACCCTGATGACTATTCGATTGGAAATAAATTTTCTCATTCACAAGAAAACAAAAAAAAATTTAGTGACACAGTAGCAATTAATAATGACATTATGGATATAGATAAACCACAAGTACAGTGTTTAAATGAATCGGAGATATCAAGTGAAGAGAATCTTGAAGAAGAATGCAAAGAAATAATGAAAATAAAAAATGAATTTTATGATAATTCAAAGGAAAAAATAAAAAAGAAAATTAATCTGAAGAACGAAGTATTAACCGATGAAAATGGCAGTGACAGTGATAGTGATGCAGATACATCCACTGAAGATGAAAACAGGAAAGATAAAAAAAAACTAATTCCAGTATTTCATGTTGATCTTGGTAATTATGAATTTAATGCAAACATTTTTAGAGATGAAAATGGTAATCTCAATAAAGATAAAATAAGAGACGTTGTAGAAACGTTTATGGTCGATGAACTGAGGTGTACGTGCACCTTAAGGTTTTATGGCGGGGTACGTTTGAATGCATCAAGTGCAGTAACATACGCAAAATGTCGTCGAGCCAATCACGATCAAAGATTTCGTTTTGATATTGAGGGTGTAATAGATGTCATGAACCCTATAGCATCATTAACAATATCTAGTACAGATAAAATTAAATTTGTACATGAAAATGCAGATGGCAAACCAGTGTGGAAAACATTAAAAGGAAAGGAACGTGATGCCGTTCAAGAACAGTTACAGTACAGAACAGTTTCAAGTTACGTGGAACAAATAAAAAATGAAACTAACGTTGAAGTTTTGAAAGACGGACATAGCCAACGGTTACGTCCTTATCATACGTTCTACAAAGCAAAATCGGAAGTAAACAGCGGCCAACGTTTAAAATTGGAATCGTTAGATCTTGGTGATTTAATGCAATTGTGTGTAGTGCAAAGTAAATTGAAAGATCCATTCTTGAGGAAAGCATCCATACCATTGACAGCAATAATGTACAGAGAAGAAGATCTAATGATGGCGGTTACTGAGAAACCAATTATTCTACATTTCGATGCTACAGGAGGCGTTATTAGAAATCCTTGTGGTTTACCGAATAAACAGATATACTATTACGCAATAGTGACAAAAGTGAAAAGTGACATTATAAAATTAGCGCACTTGATAACTTGCAATCAGACAATAGTATCTGTTAGTGAATTTTTAAAAGAATACCGATATTTCGTTTTAGAGAAATACAGAAAATGGCCTTTTGCCCATGCAGTCACAATAGACTGGTCATGGGTATCTATTCATTCTATATCAATTGAATGGAATTGTATGCCAATAACAAAATATTTGGAAATTATGTATCAATATTGTGACACAAAAGTGCACCCTGGAAAAGATCTAACATTTTTAAAATTTTGTTATGGACATTTTATGCACATGGTATCAAGAACTATAAAAACTAAATTTCCTGAATACGAAGACTTTAAAAACATATTGTTGGAATGCATATCATGTCTTTGCTTATGTAGAGATTTTAGCGAGATGGATATGATATTTAAGAACATTGTGAAATTATTACTAAGCAAGACAGAACGCAATGTAAAGGAGTGCCTTACAGTTATAAAAAATAAAACAAGCAAACAGATGCGAGATAACACAAATGTAACTAATGTCGAAAATTATTGTGATGATGATGATGAGAAAGATATAATTCTAGATGATGAAGAAAATGATACCATTTTTCAAAACTCGCCATTCTTTAAGAGATATGAAATTCTGGCTTTTGGCGTAATAAAAGAATTGGAAGAGAGGGAAGACGAATGCAAAAACGCGTATAGAAATGACTTCTACGCACCGAAATTTGTGGAGTATTTAAGGAGGAGATTGATGGCATATGTCGTAATGTGGAGTGCTTTGGATTTAAATTTAGTGGATCCGAATATTTCAAGATTAAGCAACGCCTATATTGAAAGTACATTTCGAGTAACAAAAGAAATCGTGTTTGGTGGTAAACGTGTACAATCAATTGCTGATAGAGTACGTCAGTTACAAACTAATGCAGTATCTACAATAGCTAGTTTACAATTAGATGCCAAATTAAAAGCAAAGGCAGTAGAAGAAAGGCCAAAGTATCCACGAACTGAAGACGATCTTGATAATAAATCTGCCGTAACTGAAACTCTAAAGAAAAAGAATAAGTTTAGAAGAGAACTGGACGACGAAACAGGTACAATGAAAAGAATAAAAAAGGCTCCTAAAAAATCGAAAAGAAATATATTTCCAAAAACGGAGCCAAATCCAAAAACAACCGAAGTATGGAAAAAAGGGCGGAAAAGGAATGTTAGAAGACATCATCAACGAAGAGATATAAATGAACTTCTGGAAGCAATTATTGAAGACGAGGAATTGGAGATCAAAAAAGAAAAGAAAGGTGCAAAATCATCAAGAAATGTTAAAGAGCGTAAATTTGAATCGAGCAAAGAACGGAGAATAAGTGTAAGCGATGCTGAAAGTAGTGATCAAGTGTCAGAAACATCTGATGAAGAAGAATTAAATAGTTGTAAAAATCGTAAACTTTCGGTTGTTTCTGAAAGGAAAACAAAGGTAAGAAGATGCGAAAATATGCCTAACGATAAAAAAAGTAATACCAATGAATTGAAGATAAATAAAAAATATCCACCACAAAGCAAAAAATGTAAAAATTCAGAACAAATGGAAGGAAACTGGAAAATTGAAAAGGATGAAATAGAAGTTGATGAACAGGATAACATTGATATTAAAGAAAGTTACTGTAATGAAGATATAAATACATCACATGTGAAACCATTACCTACGTTTTGCAATGGTTTAGTACGGGATGAAAAATATTATTTTAAGTCTCGATCATGCACAGTTTCAGTTGCACGATATACTACAAAGCAAATCATATCGATGCAAACGTTTCAATTGTATGCAAAGGAATTTTCAACTTTGCGAGATACAGTATGGATAGACGGCTTGATAATCGATGCATATGTTGCTTCACAAATAGATGAATGGAGCGATATTAGTTATGTTCCTACAGACCAATCTGCTACTATTGTAGGAAATTTCAGTCACAAAAGAATAAACAAAAATAAATCCATTTGTAAAGTCGTACAAAAATTAGAAAAGAATATAATAATACCGTATGTTTACGAAAGTCACTGGCGATTATTAATTTTAAAGCCCGAAGAAGAAAAATTATTTGTTTTGGATCCCTATGGAGATAATAAAGATAACGAAAGAGTTACGTTTGTTTTAAAAAATTTCACAGAGTTCTGTGACCCTAACTCATCATTTTATCAATTGCGGAATATTCAATGGCAAGTTGAAGAAGTGAGTGACCGCCCATACCAGCCTGCGAATGATGGTTACAGCTGCGGAGCTTATGTTATTCATTACATTGATAGCTATGCGCGTTATCGGAAATTTAATCTGCATTTCAATCCCACTACATTCAGAGAACATATTGCTTACGAGTTATTGTTGAAATCTGATAACATGTCTCATATATGTTTGTATTGCTTCGGTACAGTGGAGGGCACAAAGAGCGTAAAATGTAAGTTATGTTGCAGAAAAAGTCATGAAACCTGTGTATGTCTTTCAGAA
Organism: Eurytoma adleriae; assembly: GCA_900480045.1. Taxonomy (NCBI): domain Eukaryota; kingdom Metazoa; phylum Arthropoda; class Insecta; order Hymenoptera; family Eurytomidae; genus Eurytoma; species Eurytoma adleriae. The sequence goes on from UXGC01002504.1 coordinate 7,924, forward strand.
ATAAGTACAGATGACGAAGAAGCAGTTGTAAAAGATATGGTAAGTACCCATCGGCGTCACAATGTAATTAAAATTAATAAATTTATTTGCAGATTATGTATAAGATATAACCCTGCACAATGCAATTTCATAGAAATATGAAAAAGTTTGATCGCATTTGGAAGGGGTGTATCTCCTTTCGTTTCGTGAACGCTCTGGTGACGCTATTAGTACAATATTACTGTAAAAATCTGAGATGAATTCCATTTTTCGTATACAAATAAAATTGTGTAACTGTGAAGGTACAGATAGCTGTGTTCACGAAGCTACAAATGATACATTCCATACAAAAACGATCAAAGTACTATTTTCCTCATATATGTTTGATCCACAATATGAAATTAACCTTATTTAACTTTACACGGAAAATAATATCAAAATAATAGAAAATATTTGCATGAAAGCGCCATGAAAAAGCAATATTGGCTGCGTTCTGACCGATAGATAAGATGTGTTTTAAATATTCATCTTTTCGTCTGGTTATTAGGCTGCCAGTATCGTAAATAGTCAACGAAGGCATGGTAAGTACCATATGAGAAAAGCAAGAAAAATACGTAAGTATACACATACATATATAACAGAGTAAAATATTTGTAATATAAGAACCATTATGAAAAGAAATAAAATAACACTAGAAAGAAATTCAATATACAATGAAAAGAACAATTGTAAAATATCAATACAGAGATAAATATAATCATACATATGAAATTAAACAAAAAACTAGTAATATCAATGATATAACTAATAAATATTAAGAAAAAAGTACAAACAAAAAAAAAATATTAAACAAAGAAAACAAATGTTTAAAAAGTACAGGATGGAAGAATGATATGGTAAGTATATCACGTAAGTATATCAGGTAAGTAAAGGTAAGTACAATGATTGAACAAAATATTTTCCAAATTTTCTTTTTTCATTTAAAGGAGTACGTTTTAACGAGCAATTATCTGTAATGTGGACCCTCGGAAGGGCCGCGATCCCATAGAAAATAAATAAGGTTGCGTCGCGCTCGAAACCCACGTATCTCGTACGCATGCGCTTGGGCAATTTTAAAGTCCGATTTTTCAGCCACACCAAAATATTTTCCCAATTTTCTTGTTTTATTCAAAAGAGGGTGCTTTAACAAGTAACATAACGTAATGTGGACCCTCGGAAAGGCCGCGGGCCCATAGAAAATAAATAAAGTTGCATCGCGCTCGAAACCCGCGTATCTCGTACGTATGCGTTGGGCGGATTTAAAGTACGATTATTCAGCACCAAAAAATTTTCCTAATTTTCTTCTTTTATTTAAAAGAGGGTGTTTGAATAAGTAATCCAACGCAATGTGGACCCTAGGAAAGGCCTTGATCCCATAGAAAATAAATGAAGTTGCGTCGCGCTTGAAATCCGCGTATTTCGTACATATGCGCTTGGGCGGATTCAAATTTCGATTTTTCAGTCACACCAAAATATTTTTCCAGTTTTTTTGTTTTATTTAAAAGAGGGTGTTTTAACAAGTAACATAACGTAATGTGGCCCCTCGGAAAGGCCGCGGGCCCGTAGAAAATCAATAAAGTTGCGTCGCGCTCGAAACCCGCGTACCTCGTACGTATGCGTTTGGGTGGATTCAAAGTCCGATTTTTCAACCACACCAAAATATTTTCCCAATTTTCTTGTTTTATTCAAAAGAGGGTGTCTCAACAAGTAATCCAGCGTAATGTGGGCCCTCGGAAAGGCCGCGATCCCATAGAAAATAAATAAAGTTGCGTCGCGCTCGAAATCCGCGTATCTCGTACGTACCGTCTGACTCTGCGACACTCGGGCTGCTCGCGCGTGGCCCCAAAAGTCCGAATCATCGATCACACATATGATCGCACACAGAAACGCGTTTTCCAGGCGAGTTCGGGGGTAGTGTCCGTTACATTTTTTTATTATATATGTCATTCTAAATCTATAAAAAATTTTCGGTGTAAAAATTTAAAAAATTTAAGAAGTTATAATAAATATTTTCCTTATTAATTTTCACTAAGTTACCGTGTTCTGTCATTTCTAACGTATTTTTTATAACGATTCTAACCTCTGTGCCCCATAAGAGCCCGTGTTAAATTGTGCATTTTCTTTTCGCAATTTCTCGGTTTTTTGAATTATAACATATACCCAAAAAACGCGTGTAAGTTCAGAATACTCAAAACTATTATAACTTTTAATTCCAGCAAGTTCATTATTTTATTTGACAAGGGAACGACCTTAACTTTAAAGCATTATTCTGGAAAAGATATAATTTTGAGGTTCTTCGTAACTTCCAGGTTCAACGGATTGATGAATTATGATGTGGTTTGGCTTAAATTCTTGGTAATTTACGTCATTTCCGCGTGAAGTGTTGTATGAATTTAAATTATGCATCTGGATATTTCAAAAAGTTCAAAAACTGCATAAATTCATAAAATTGATGAAATTTGAGTAGTTTTTGAACTTTTTGAGGTATTTAGACAACAATTTTAATTCATACAACTCTTCACTCAGAAATGACATAAATTAACTCATCAATATTCATCAATTCTCAGAAATGACATAAATTAACTCATCAATATTCATCAATCCTTTGGATCTGGAAGTTATGCAGATGCCAAATTTTTAAAACTGACGTAGCTCGCTACATTTGGATTCTTCTATTACTGCCCATTTTGTTGCAAATTTAAAATACTTTTATAATATTAAATTTAAATTTTGCTAATTAAATTCTTTCTTTTGTTTTTTGCAAATAAACAAGAAAAAAATAAAAGTTATAAGACCTTAATAATTCTATATTGATGGCACGAGTTTCTGAGTTTCTAGGTATTCTGGGTTCAGGTTTCCTGGGTTTAGAGTTTCAGAGCTATGGGACTATAAGCCCCTTTGCTCAGCTATTTCTCTGAAAAAAAGTTTTTAGATTAAAAATTATATTAACATTATATATTAATAATATGTAACTTCTTTTACTAGATAAAAATTCCATTTTTTTACATATTTGAAAATAATGAAAAATAATGAAACGAATTTCTGTTGCGCGCTAACACGTGATGACAGAAACTGTAGTTAATTCACGCACATCATAATGACGTAGTGTGTCCGTGTTCGGGCTAACTATAGGTGTGACCATGTCGTCCATTTTTTCTGTGGCACTGACAAGCGGAGACGCGGCGGAAGACTCCAATAAGATCATAAGGTGTAGGGGGCCGTCGGTCCACTTCTATCTTACTATAAATCATGTTAAAAACCAAATGTGAATGATATTTATTTTTTAAGGGGCTATGGGACCTATAGCCTTTTTCTTCACTTTTTAACCTGCAAAAAAAAGTATTGAATTAAAAATTA
>UXGC01002505.1:0-11288 GCA_900480045.1 Eurytoma adleriae
ACATTACTCACGTGGTTGGTAATTTTTACCAACCAACTTTTAAATTTTACTCACGCCGGTCTCTCAGTGTATAAATTTCGATTAGTAAAGGTATACCAATTTTAATTCGAACTTTCCTCTCCGTGTAGATTCGTAAAAATTTATAACACAAAGTAAAAATAAGTAGATAGAAGATTTTGTTCGTAAGAAAGAGTAGTAACCGATTTGGCTCATGAAATAATCAGCATTATTGCAGACTCGGTTGCTTTCGATATTCGCAATAGTACAGCCAATGCCTAGATTTTTCGAATTCCGCAACAAATCGATAAATCGTTTTCCTTTCATTCTGATGTCATTTTCCAAATTTCAGCATTTATTCTACGTTGATTAAATTCAACGAGAGAAGCTTGACTGAAATCGGACATGGCATGATGAGCGATGGAGTAGTTGTCATTCTGTTGAGGTGGTGGTTTGCAAAACTCATTTGAGTGCACTCGCGTTAATCACGTGCTTTAGATTTTCAACTGTCGCGGAATGAAAAGTCTCGCATTAAAGAGACGCTGCCGTTATCTTCGCGGTGCTTGTCACAGCTCCAAAATTCTGCGTTGAAATGTTTTCCAATTTTTCTGCTCTCCGTCCGTTCTTTCCACTTCCATCCTAGATTTCAATAATGGGAATCGAGCCTCTTTCATTCGCACTTTCTTTGCCTTAGCATTGCACATCGCTACTCGATTAATTTCTTGCGCGATGTTCCTCGAGGAAACTTTTTATGAATTATGCACGCTAAGCGGTAGACGGGGAATATTAAAAAAATTAAAAGCAAGGGTGAGGAAGTTTGTCGAGGGAAAAATTTGTTGCCTTAATTAGAGGCGCGTGGAAAAGGGATTATGCAGAAAAGTGCCGATAATGAGAGGAATTCTTGGTGCGTGTATTAGCAAAGGCGTTAACTCAGCTCTTGGCGCCACTGAAACTCAAAGCAGCAATATAGCTAGTTCGCACCAAGTTCACCGCGACCACCTCACTCAACCTCCATGAAAAGTACCGCAAGCTTGGAAAGAGCTCTTCCGCTGGCCATGTGGAACTTAATTATGACACGCACCAAGCGGAATAAAATAGCCCCGCAAAGTACCCTTGAACTTATAGTTACATCTATGTCTGGTAAACTCAGTTAAGGATAATATATTAAACACACAATAAAAGAATTCACTTGTATTTTAAGGAAAGATGTAATGTAAAAAATTTAATTTTATCTTAAAGATCAGGTGTATTGAAAAGATGTCAAAGGGATGCAAAACCTATATGGTGAGAAAACTATTGTAACGGCTTCGATCTCTTCATTTTTTCAAAATCAAAATAAATTTTCGAAAAAATTGCTCTACTATCCTCCGCAATAGTGCAAAGAATGTATTGTTACAGTTTGAAGTAATCCAGTCAAAACTGTTGGAGAAAAAAGGGATAAAAAATGTTTGTGTGTAAATATTTACAAATATTGCAACATTTTTCAACCCATTTTTCTCTTACAGTTCTGATCGGGAATGATCTAAAATTGAAACTAGACATCTTTTATATTGCGGAGAGCAATAAAGAGCGATTTTTTTGAAAATTTATTTTGTTTTTGAAAAAATGAAGAGATCGAAGTCGGTATAGCAAATTTCTCACCATGGGTTTTACTTCCCTTAAACACTTGTGTTTGTTGTTTTGAAGTTTTTATAAAAAAAATATTATGACAATTGTATATTCATTTGTGAAGTATTTGAAATGTACTCGATTGAATGTAGCAGCTGTGATGATTTGACTTTGTTGATATATGTACGACTATTTATTTAGTTTAAAAAGAGCTAATTTAAATGAATATTACTCAATAAATAACAGCTAAATAATTTTAAATTCAACCTTTGCACATACGTTTTAAATGCAACGTAATATCATGAATTTTTTTCGTCCTTATTTTAGTTATATTTATATTTATATGAACTGATGAGTTTGTGCGTTAATGCTACAGTACAGGGATCTTTTTAAAGAAAGATTTTTCTGTGTTAAAGTCTGCTTTTTAAGAAATTATTACTTCTTTTTAAATAATTAAAGTGCATTTTAGGACTCATGCATTTATTAGGAAACATATCTTATAATTTTTTTAATAAATATATGTATAAGGTACCTAAATCTTCTTAAAACAAATTGGGAATTCCTGCTTGCTTTTTCATTTAATTTAATTATTTTATTGGAAATTTCATTTTGGAAATACTTAAAAAGACTCAATATGGATTGATCACATTTTGTTTGTTAAGAATTTCGACCAGTAAGCTAATTATTAAGTTTGTATGAAAACTTATTTTATTAATTTGCAAACCAATGCCACGATGCCACACGCATGATATGTATTTGCACGCGACGTAAAGCAAACACTATTCTGTTTGACGAGGTACGTGACGAAATGGTAGTGGCTGACCAGGACATATATAACTCATATTAAACACGAGAGCGAGAGAGAGAGAGAGAGAGAGAGAGAGAGAGAGAGAGAGAGAGAGAGAGAGAGAGAGAGAGAGATGGGTCGCAAATATCTGCTCCCTCGGGCTGTCCCTATTGCGAATGAGTCTCCGCCGATGCGCCGGGATGACCACCACGCGAAGGTGGAGATGCCGGCGTCGATGAGCGGCACTGCTTAGGAAAGGCTTGATTATCCGGAAACTCGCCGGACGAGCGCAACCACAGCGAAGAGCAGACTCCGGTGACGAGACTTAGCCCATTACGGCTACCACTGTATCTCGTGCACGTACACAAACGGATATTATTGCAAAAAAGATTTTTGCATAAGTCTGTTGCAATGTATACATACACTCTGCAGCCTATGATATTTTGATTTGGAAGTCTTTCAAACTACAAATCTAATTATTGGAAATTATAAAGAACGCTTTTACTCGTACTATTTAAAATAAAATTAACAACTACATTTTAAATGAATTTTGTTCTTTTTAAAGAATTATATAATACTCTGTTAACAATATACAAGGTGTCCAAAAAGTATCGAAGCACGTGTATAAGTTTTTAAATCAAATATTTTTTATCTGGGTTAAGGTCATTTCCGTAGTAACTTTTGACGCTGAATCTAATTATGACATTGGTTTTGACCTTGTTGATGACCTTCAAGGTTATTTCAAGGTCAACTTTGTTTTTTAAATAAGAACCCCTATTTTTTACTACAGATTCTGAAAGAGCAGGAAATGTTAAGTTCAGTTATGTACCCATGTTATGGGTCAAAGTTATCCATATGGTTCAAAATCTCTGGCAAATATTTTCAACATTAACACAGAAAACCTTACGCCGTAAATTTATTAAACTTTTCACTTTATCTAGATTAGGATTGCCTATTGTTAATTTTGGGATTATTGACAGACATTTTGACCCACATGGATGATCTTGTCCCATAACATACCTGAACACAAAATTTTCCGTTCTTTCGATTGTCGTGGTCGAAAAGGGGTCTTCCCATTTTAAAAAATGAAGGTGACCCTGAAATAACCTTGAAGATCATCGACAAGGTCGAAATCAAGGTCACCATTAGATCCAGCGCCAAAAGTTACTTCGGAAATTACCTTAACTTGGATAAAAAATATTTTATCTAAAAACTTGTACACGTGTTTCGATACTTTTTGGACACCCTGTATATCGTAGAAGCATAGAAGTATAATCATTCTGAATGCTTAATATAGGCGAATATCTGACTTATATTCTTTTCTATGATTGCAATTTCTTTTTGCGAAAAGTTCTACTTAACTGCTTTGACATCCTGCCTAGAGCGCAAGAAAATTTTCGTATGTTTGGTCGGTACATAGCTCTCGTCAATATAGCACAACGGGGTGGTTTCTCTCCGAGACTCCAGAATTAGATGCTAGGAAGAAATGAAACTGTTTAGTACCTGGAGAAAAAAAATGCGTGAATATGAGATTTAAATGTGGGAAAAAATGCAATTGTACTTGTGTTCTTGCACTCAAGTGTATGAAATTAAAAATTAAATTCTCTAATTGGCTTTCCTCTTTCTGTTTCGCTTTTACAGAGGGACGCTCTCAACCTGGAACCCAGCAACGTGGCCAATTGTGTATCAAAAGGAAAATCTGAGGTTGGTATAAGTCGGTTTTCTAAATGTAAAGTCTAGTACTTTAATCAGGGGTTCGTCGTCTTGTAATTTGAAAAATTTAGCAATTTTTATTTTCGATTTTAACTAAATTAAAAAATACACATTATTAATTCCTCGAAAAACTTTAATTAAAACTTTAATTCTTAGATCAGTTCATTGTTAAACTGTAGAAGAAAAATATGCTTCAATGCAAAAGTTTTCTAACTAAGAATCAGCACTGAGATTATTTTTTGTATAGTCCTAGAATATTGGAAATAAGTATTTGTTATATCTTACAGCATTTTGACTGCAGAAATCATATACGGGTTATACAGCCAATGGAAGACGGCAATCGATTGTACTTGTGCGGCACGAATGCACACTCCCCGAAGGATTGGGTAATCTACGTAAGTATTTATTGTTTCTTTGTTCTTCTGCAAAGGAGTTAAGATTTATCTCGGCTGTAGCGAAATTCGCGTTTTATCTACCAATGTTTCGACGTCGAAAAATTTACGAGCCGTATGATATTTAAAAATTAAAAGACCCAAAGGTATAGTAACTCTCCTTTAACGATAGCTCACTTTGAAATTTGTTTTCTTCTGCTGTTGTAAAAGCGGGTTCAGAATTGTTAGTTTCTTGCACGATATCTGCATTTTTAATTCAGATTAAAATGTTACATTGCTATACATACATATATATATATATATATATATATAAGTTTCTTTGCTTTTTAAACAGATATGTATTCATAATGTTCAATGTACCAAGTGTGTTAAACGCAAATTTCGAGCTAATTGTGATTAAATCATCCTTTGGTTGAAATAATGAACATATATTTTATGGTTTAGCCAAACAGGACAGTGAGAAAAAAAGTATTAAAAAAATTTATCTCAAACTAACGTCACGTAAACTATTGCACAAAAACTATATATAAGATATATTAGTATATACACGGAGAGAACAGTTGAATAAAAATTACTAACCAACTTTGTAAAAATTCTTAAAGAAGTTGTAATTTTTATCAAGTTTGTGGTAATTTTTACTAAACAAGTCACTTGATTCGAAGATTACTAACTGTTTAGTAATTTTTACAAAAGAGAATAGTAATTTTTATGAAACCATTCTCTCCGTGTATATATATAAAAAAGAAAGACTACAAAAGCAATAATTTGAGATTTATTAGATTAAAAAATCTCCGTTAGTTTAAAAATTGGGTGTATTTAAAAAAATTGACCCATCTGTATGTAGCAATTATTATTTTAAATGTATCTCACATATTTTATGAAATATATTTTTTATTTACAGAACAATCTTACCCACTTGCCGCGGCACGAGTATGTACCAGGAGTAGGAATGGGCATTGCTAAGTGCCCTTACGATCCCGCAGACAATTCGACAGCCGTATGGGTTGAAAAGGGCAATCCAGGAGACCTGCCAGCCCTCTATTCTGGCACTAATGCTGAGTTTACTAAGGCTGACACCGTCATCTTCCGTACAGATTTACTAAACTTTACCACTGGTCGAAAGGCCTACAGCTTCAAAAGAACCCTTAAATATGACTCCAAATGGCTGGACAGTAAGTACATTTCATGTGTTTTACATTTTTATCACCGATAAATACATTAAAGAAAACTGTACTTGTCCAAAAATGTTGGAAAATCCATTGTTTAGTGATCGATGCGGTGCTTGCACCAAATGCAAGTTGCAATAGAAACTGTTTCGTTTCTTAACGGAAAATTTACGTGCCAAGAGTGAAGTATGACTATTGTGCTCAACTAAAATATAATTAATAATAATTAATGTCTCTATCCGGATAAAATAACTTAGAAAACTGAAAAATTGAAATATTGAATCGTCTAAAAGTAAACGGTGTGTGTTACAAGTAATAAGAATCGCTGAATAAAAGAAACAAAAATATCGTTTTCCGAGCAAAATTTTTCAATGCTAACTGTATAGGACCACTACTTCGTAAGCAATTCGTGAAACTGCAAAAAAACAAGCTTATAATAATGTAGCTGATTGCTGTTACTCATCAAATTTAAAACGTGCAGAAAAAATAATAAGTCAAATAATTAAGATCATTGATATGCTCTGTATTTTTATTTAACAATTTCCTCTACTGACGTTAAACAATTTTGCTAAAAAACCGGCATTTTTCTCCTTTACACAACGACTGTTATTATAGGTTAATTTATACTTTTATTGAATGCCGCTTTTACACTTTCATAAAAGGATAGTTAAAACCTCAATATTCCGTTTTTATTTTTAAGCGCCTTTTTTCATACAGATATTAACAATTTCGTTCGGGGCTTTATTATTTTTTCCCCGATAGTAAGAGTGCTCCACCCCTGAGGCGGAAATGGGCTATAATAGCCAATCAGAGACCGCGAATTATTCTGCATGCTTTACGCCTCGAATTTGTATTGAACTGGACTAAAAATACTTGCATAATTTTTTTCTGATTATTAAAAGAATTATGAAAATTTGGAATAGTCTATCATCTGCACAGTGATATTTGTGCACGGAGTAGGCCGCAAGTCATCCTAAAATAAAATTTAAAAAAAATTTTTAGCGGGCATGTTATAGTCTTCCCTTGTGCAATCGCAATTACTTTTAAACCCATTCAGAAAAAAAAATGGTATGATACAAAGCGAGCAGAAAACTTCATGGATTGGGAACTTCATGGGTAGAACAATAGGAAAATAATAGGAGGTATTGGATATTTCTTGTTCATATTGTAACATTACATATTATTTAATTTTTCTGAATATAAATTAATCTACAAATCAAAGCTTCTTAGGTTTCATACTTATTCGCTATATCCACACATATGTAAACATTAAGAATTTTTTAATAAATTAATAGTCGAATAATTATAAAAATAAATAAGAATATTACAATTTTGAGACATTACACCACTTATTTCAAAAACAATAAACATCGAACTATCGTATGTTTAAAAATAGTTATTTTAAAATGCTTACAAAATCTCATTAAAAAAAATATCCGTGAAAAATAATAATTTGTCATATTAAATGTAGAAAAAAAAGTTTAATCGGAAATTACCATTGGTACACGATAGGCGCGCAGCTTAGCATAACGCCTAATAAAAAGAATAAGAGGAACAACGAAGATCCTGGATATTTCATAAGAAAATAAAAATTATAATTCTCAGAATTCTCGATTAAATATGACATTTTGCGAGTGCGACTCAATCAAAAAAAGGATTAAAGTATACTGCTTTAGCGATATCGCCGACGTCGTTCACGAGAACTTTTTCAACTTCGAGGGAGATGCGCCGTAGTTGCCGCGGGCGGGAGGCTTTTGAACGTTGGTAAGAGAGGACCCGCGCCTAAGAATGGGGGTAGAGAATGCTTTAGTTTCCGATTATTCTTCCAACCACTCTCACCCTGATCCCCGTCTTTAACCGGAGCAATGACAAAAGCCATTTTCTCCGTGTTTTCTAGCACTTTCTGCCATTCACTCATTCTCTCTCTCTCTCTCATTCTCTCTTTCTGTCTTTCTCTTTCCCTCTCTTTTCGACTTTTTCAGGCACACACTCACACTCCCACCCAACCAACCACACACACACAAACACGCGCGCACGCACGCACGCACGCACACGCACGCACGCACGCACGCACGCACGCACGCAAGCATGCACGCACACACAGACACACCATACATACTCACACTCATACACAAAACATTCACACGCAGACAACACATACCGACTCATACACAAAACACTCACTCGCACACACACCCACACTCACGAACTCTCCACTCCTCTTTCTCTTTTTCAATCTCCTTCGCGAATGTAATGAACCGAATAAATTGCCTTTGTCTAATTCGTTCTGTTTCACAAAACTTTAGACTCATCTCACTAAGCGAACAAAAACTAATCGGAATAAAAGCGCCTCAAAACGATAGTTACTCATGTCGTTCATCTGTCAAGAAATTTTCGTGAACCTACAGTTGAGGCCAAATGAAAATATATAAGCTCGAAAGTATTAATCAACTAAAATGTTATACAAGTCAAGTTGAGACACAGAAATTCCAATTAGTCTGGTTCGCAACCATATCTTTTGGCTCGCGAAAATAAATTTAATACGGCACCCTCGCGCGGGTTGCTGACCCGCCGGCTCATCGTATATACACACCCCTAGTCAAACTCGAAGCAAAACTACCTTTTCGCAACACCCCCGCCCTCCCTCCACGCCCAAGACATAACAACGCTCAGTTGAAAATTCAGTTCCTTTCCCTCGGGGTGCTCTCGCGCAGTATACACTACCGGGTAACGCATGATTAACCATTTGTTACGTTACTTAATTTAATTTCTCCGCATTCCCCTTCCAATTGAACAAACAGCGAGTGTCGCAACACTGCTACGCGTGTAATCGAATTTATGAAGATTTATTCGAACCGGCTTGCAGTGCTTCTGCTGGATCTGTCGCTTCAATAGTTCAACTAAAGAGGAGTAGGCAATTTGTAAGGCAATAGAAGAGATAAGGTAGTTATTTCGGTATAGTAAGATTAAAAAGTTAATTTTTATTAAAATATTAACATTCAATATACAACATTTCGTAAAAATTAATAAATATATAACACACAAAAATTAATCTTCGATAAACTGGATATACAATATTAGCGACTAACTAGCTGCGTCAGTTTTTTAGTGTAATACGAATTGTCTGTGAATATGTATCTAATAAGAAGATAATGAATATCTAATTTATAACTTTCATTTGTTCGTCAGTTATCCGCGACATATTTCTTAAATTGTGCGTTTGTATCGCCATTGTTTCTTAGTCTGCAATTGTGCTTCTTTCACTTTAGACAATCAACTGAAGATCTTACGAGGGCGGACACTTGATCTCAAGCTTTCGAATTTAAATGATTTTTGAAAAAATAAGAAATAATTAGAAATAAAAATATTTTATCAGTTAGCCGTTGCCCCGCAAAGAAAAATGAGTTAGGATAAAGTTTACGCGAAGTTCGTGTACAGAGGAAGGTCTACCAAACGTGACCAATGAGACTTTGTAGAAGTATAAAATTCGTTTTCTAGAAATTTGACGAAATATCGTATAAATTAATAAAAAAACTACTTAAGTTATCGAAAATTATTAACATTTTATTTTATTTCGAGGAATAAATGATGGAAGAATAAAAATTCTATTTGTTACACGTTTAATAAAATAACAATTACAAGCGAATACTAAGAAAATAAAATAAATATTGGAAAAATTATTAAACAATATAATTTAAATCAATTATAAATTTTCTTAAAGTAAATAATAGGTAAAAATGTGTGTATATAAGGGATGGTACAAAGTTTGTAAACAAACTAAATGCTGTTGGAAGAGTAACAAATATAAAAAAACTTTAATCAATATAATTTATAACGCATGATGATTTAAACATTATAACAAGTTATTTGGTAGACTTTATGTCTATGCAAGTTTCGTATTCAGTACGATTTGGTTAGACTGTATCGGAAGTTCACCCTCGTATTGTCTTCCTGGGCGCCTTGAGACAGCAAGCTCTGCCGAACCTCTACTGCGGACAGAGCGATGATTACCGAAAGTCTTGCTTCCAATAAATTACAGTACTCTAATGCTAGTGTACTCACAGACTATCTAAACGAAACATTTTATAAGACAGTTTATCAATTGTAAAAAAAGTATTGTAATTTATTTTTCTTCTTTAAATTCGGGCTTAAAAACATTTATTTATTTAATAGACTACTACTTATACGAATTGTAAGTTCACGTGTCTGGTAATTTTTTCTATTTTGTATTGTTATGATTAAATTTCCAGTTTGGACAGTCTGTGATTTCTATTAAACTCAATGTTATAATCATATAGGTATTTTTATATATTAATTTAGCATCCTTAAACAGCAGATTTAATAATAGTTACTGCATTCGCATTATAAACAAAATTGTTTTGTTATGTTTCAGAACCAAACTTCGTAGGCTCTTTTGATATAGGAGAGCATGTATTCTTTTTCTTCCGAGAAACAGCTGTGGAATACATAAACTGTGGAAAGAGTGTGTATTCTCGTGTAGCTCGAGTTTGTAAAAGAGATACAGGTGGAAAAAATATCCTTTCACAAAACTGGGCAACCTACCTTAAAGCAAGACTCAATTGCTCGATACCCGGTGAATTTCCCTTTTACTTCAATGAAATACGTAAGTACTATTTTTTTTCTTACTTAGACATACCTGTTAATAATAGTTTAACTTTAACTGTATGTAACAAAGAGCAAAGAATAATGTGACACAAAGTAAAATGAATCAAGGGGTATATAGTGCGCCACCTTACGCCCCAGACTTGAACTGTAACCCCCAAAGCCTGTTATGTAATCCGAGAGTTTGCGACCTTTTTCAATATTTATTTTCTTACGCATACGAGATTGTAGTTTTGTTAGTGCACGACCTTCCGATGTCGAAAAACATTTCTTACATCTGTGGAGTGGAACAACCCTAAATGGGTAATGAGGTCACCCAACGAAGTCCCAATAGAATTCCAATATGCGTTGTCGGTTAATATATTTATGTTCTATCTGCGGATTTCGGAATTGCACAAAAGTTTCTTACTCGATCGGATTAAATATTAAACAGTGTTAGTTTCAAGCGTGATAAAGTTAAACGCCAAAATCTTGACGGGCTCTCGGACTAATGGAGTAATAACTTAGCTATTATTCACAGCGATTAAGTAGGCTCCAAAATTTGAATTTTTTTAAAAATTAACAAACTAGCTCTATTACATATAAACAAAAGTTGAAATAACATTTTTTTAGAATTCGAGGGACACAGCTAATGGTAATCTTACTTTCAGAAGTGTATACCTATTACTCTGGTAGTCAATTAACCATAAATTCACTAGAATAAGGTTTATTTTCTAGATATTAGTCAACTCATTTATGATAAAAATTCTGACTCAACTTTCACATATTAGGCGACATTTTCTTATTTTGATGGAACTGTTGCTTCTTTTGTTACTTCCATTCGTTCGAAAAACCGATGAGTGCCTCATCGGTATGAGACATCGATACATGCAACATTACCGTCAGTAGTGTGGTACTCTCTTTGTATGCATGCTGCCCCACATAACATGGAATATTTCTGTAATATTTCTGTAATATTCCACGCAGTATGAAATATTCCAATGTAATATTACTGAAATATTG
>UXGC01002506.1:0-11288 GCA_900480045.1 Eurytoma adleriae
TCGTCGAGATCGCTCATTTTCATCTTCCTTCAATATTCTCATCCGAACGTTCGAGTCTTACATCATTTAATAATTAATGCATTATATAGAAGTTCATTTACGCGAATCTAAAGTATTTTACTGAAACTGTATTTTGACAAAAATTTATCGGCTTAATATAATTTATTTATTTATCCAGCGGCTTTTGTTTATTTCGTTCGATGAAGCAACCACTATAAGCTTTTTATGAAATACTCAATTACATTTGGACGAAACAAAAAACCACTCCAATATTGCAATTAAAATTTTTAATTAACTGACTTGATTAAAATTGGTAATGTTTTATAAATACATCACATTGTAATTAAAACAAATAAACAAACGAGTTTATTACAATATGCATGGAAACATTTCGAATTCAAAAATAATTCAAGACAAAATTTAAATGAATGCATTCACCATGAAGTAGTTCGGACTAAAAATTTAATTAAACGGTATCCCGATCGCAGTATAGCCAAATAAAAAATTTAATTAAAAATTCAATCAACAAGTAGCCAAAAGAACACACGCAAGGGTACGGAGCCAAAGAATTCATTTCCATACAAATATTCGAGGACAAAATGATAGGAATTTCGCGCAGGCAGTCGGAACATTACGTTCGAATTTGAAAATAATTAAAATCATTTGCGCTCCCGTGCGCTCGCCCCGTCAGGTGAACTTGCAATTATCGGTATTGTTCAAAGCGAAACAAAATAATTCTGCATCTTTGTAGTCGAAATTATCGGAAAATAAAACTGATTGCCGATATTTCGAATTATGTATTATGAGATAAATAAAGTGCTGCTACCAGTAGGTTCAAAATATTCAAAAATTGAAAAGTAAATTATCAAACAAAATTTTGCGTAAAATTGTTTTTCTACTATAAACCTACATGATAACCATAACAATAATAGGGGTACATTTGTGACCCCCCTACAGTCATTGACTAACTTAAAGAAACGAGGGTCAATAATCACTATGTTGTGTTGCTACCCCTTTTACCTCCATACCACTTACTTTAATAAAAATATAATTTGATGTTGAAAAATTTTCTATTTTAAATGATATATTCTAGAGAAAGCAAGTGCAAAAAATGTATTCATTAATTTTGTATGATTGATGGTTTGTTTTATTTTTTTTTAAACTGCATAGAAGCTTTTAAAAAATTAATCTCTGCTTTCATTTTTAATTAGAATTGACATTATATGACTTAGTTTTGTCAAACCAAAAAATGTTTAAAACCAGTATTTACTGCCTATTTTAGAATGCCATTAGCGATTGGGTTATTGAAATTTCAATGGGACATAAATTATGGGGAATTAGAAATCTTAGAACCAAGTGTCTAATTTGCTAAAATTGCAAAAAATTAGACTTTTATCATTAATTTTTATAATAGGTATATAAAGAATAATTTTCAATAGATTGGTTCTTTGATCCAAATTACCATCTACGTAGCAATGCTGCCCATTGGGTCAATGTCAACATCAGTATAATAGTACCACATTACTTACTGCAAGTTGTGCGAAGATGAAGTGTTCCGAGTTTCCACTGTGAATTTGCTAATAGGCCTTGCTATTTTGTTTTGCGTAATAATCAACAGCATTAGGTAAGTAGAACTGATTTTGTTAATCTAATGTACATTTTGACTTTGATTTCTAACTTCAGGTATTTCAGAGTTTTATATAAATAATTGATAAATTATAGACTCCTTGATTTGCATTAAAATAAAGACCACAATCTTCTGAAACAAATAAATATTATGGTTATTTTTATTTTATCGAGAATGTAAATAAATGCATAAAATGCCAATAAATGTTTTCAATATTTTAATGACTGGTAGGATCAAAATATACACATTGTTTTATTAACGAGAATAATATATAAAAGACGTATTAATTTTCGAATATTCAAAAAAAAAAGATTTACAGTTACTGAGAGTTACAAATAATAAAATTTAAAAAAAAATCGTTTTATGTAGAATTATATAATAATCAAATATACTAGGTGTCGTAAAAGGACCAGAAAAGAAGTATAGCACACCGGGAGTGCATTTTGAAAAAAGGGTTTAATTCAAAAGTTGCAGGATTTTTCTCTGGCTATATATGGTAACCTAAGGTTTGACCTTGAATATAACCTTCAACATAATTGCAAGATCAAAGTGACTTCTTTCGCTCTTGTCCATTGAAAATTATTATTTTTTATCATGGCGATTCGTGGAATAAATAAAATGATAAGTTAAATGATAAATTAATGTTTTTCATTTATTTTTTATGAACAATACATTTGAAACATTTTAAATAGGTGTAGGTATTATAATATAGTAATTGCTTTGTCAACATCAATCATGGTATCGTTGCGCTGTTTCCGAATTGAATGATTGATTGTTACAATTTCATGATTATACTAGATGATTACATAAAGTGCAAGTATAAATAGAGATTAACAAGAAATACGTAAGAATACTTCAAAATCGATTATAAAATTAGCTTATATTGAACGAATTCAGAATAATATTATTAAATTTCGTTCTACAAATTTGTTTCACTAAGGAAAACGCATAAGGAAATTTTTTTAAATATTAAGTATTCCTGAGTGTAACAATAATGTTGTGTACTATTTTCGATAAAAACTACTTGATGTAATGAGAATAACACTAAATTTTCTTCACCCAAGCGTTACTCTGCCTGATGACGGTGACGTCTTCTATTTACGATTGACATTTCTTAGACTTAACAAAGTTCTCCCTTATTCGTCTACAGGAACATAATGTGGGTTGTACTTAGAGGCTTGAATTTTTACGTTTTCTAGATATTTCTTCAAGCGTTCCATCAGCTGCTGGGCTTGGTTGTAGATAGAAAAATTCTGGTACATCCTGCTGGTCTCGCTAAGGATACCGATTTGGTTCTGTAAGCTGGCGGCACTGGCCTCCGCCTCCGATATAATAGAATCGCGGTTTGAATAATTAAACCGCATACCAAACACGTTGAATTGGAACACTTCATTCTGAAGTCTGTTGAAGTTCTGCTGGAGGCGAATTGCTTCGGCAACAAGATCCGGATCCGGATATCCCACTGATTGAGGTGGTTGGTAACTACCTGGGTTGAAGCCACCGTTGATACCAGTACCTTGGTTGACGCCGGTGTTTCCACCAGTGCTGCTTTGTCCTTGTTCTAATCTGCGTCTTTCAGCTTCTCTTTCGGCCTTCAGTCTTTGTTCCTCTTCAATATAATCGAGGCGAAGATTTATGGACGTCACGACAGTGTCAAAGTATGTTTTTATTTGCTGAAACCTTGCTCGGACAGACTCGTGCTGTAGGGCTTGGGGACTTATCTCGCTAAATTTTTGAGTGATCGAGTTGATCGCAGCGTTCAAACGGCTTTTGAATTGCGCCGTGCCTTCGGGATTGTTAAAATTGCTGACAAAATTAGCTACCATTTTATGGATGACGTCCAGTTGTTGTTCCGCCTGTTGCGACCTACCATCTTCCAAGTTATTCGCTGAGGGTCTTGTAGGGTACTGTAAGGAAGCGTGAGAGGGTTGGTTGGGCTTATAGGTAATCCAATCCGCGTTTGAGTTCGCGTTACTGCCGTCAAAGGCACTTGTGCCGATTCCATTTTCCACCGAATTCTCGATACGTCCACCACTTCCTCCCAGGCCGTTACGGCTACCGATGCTGGCGTCGTCATTACCGTATGGACCGTAGCTACTGTACGAATTTCCTAAAGATGCGGCTAAAGCCGAATGAACAATCAATGCCCCTACTAGCGCAAGGGTAAACATCTTAAGTTCCGGCTTTCTTTACGTTTTACTCTTTTTATTGTAGAAACTTTCTGAAAGAAAAAAATTTATAAGTCTCTAATGAGTTTGCATTAATAAATAATTAGAACTATAAATAATACTAATGTTGAAATGAACCGTTTGTTAATGTAAAAGTTAATATTGAGAAATATAAATTTAATAAGTAGACGAAGTAGTTTATTTCAGGCGCGCGCAAAAATTATGATAAAAAGTATCGCAAGTTAAAGGTTGCGTAATCACAGTAAGTTTATCACCAACTTTTTTTATAAAGCGATTAATTTAAACGTATCTTTAATTTATTTAGCCAGCAATATAAAAAGCTTCTTTGTACTAAATAATATGAATAACGTTTACGTTTGTTTAAAATTGTGGTCTGCTAATTAATTAAATTAAAGAAATTGCAAAATAATTAAGTATAAAATAGTTTAATTCATAAAATAAAAAATAATACGGAAGAAAAACAAATCGCACTAACACAAAAAAGAGTAGATTTCCCAGCAATTAAATTACGCACTTGCAAATTTTCGTATAATTACCTTCAGGCTAAGATCTATCCACTTGCCAATATGTTCGTCGTAGAGACGTAAGGCTGCCACCAGCGGATCACTTATGTACTGTAGTCCACATCGCACTGATTGCGAATAACTTATTCTTTTTATGGAATCGCGCGTAAAAAGTAGCCACTGAAATTCCGTGAAGAGAGAGGGGGTCAGTCCTGATTTCTTCGTAAAAAGGGGAAAGCCCGCGTGTTCGGAGATACTGCCTGCTGTTATTATATCACGACAAACCTCAAAAATATCTCAATCTCTAAATTACATCTTTACCATGGCTTTTGAACGAAGTGACACTTTTCTCGAGTTTCGTAATGCTACTGTATGGTTTTACTTTTAAAAGTTAAGTTAGTTTACTTTTAAAAGATTTAGGAGGAGTTTAACGAATCGATGCATAGTAGAGGTAGATCTGGAAATTCCAAAGTAGTTCCATTTTCAAATTTAACTTGAATCTTTTTTTTGCGACAGTAACCTGGTTCAAATTGCCGTGAGCTTCTATCAGAAAATTAAGAAAGAGTGCATTGAACTTTGCATGCTTATCGATGTGATGTGCTTATCGACACTGTCAAATCGTGTTACTTCCGTACAAGTTCACGAATTTTTCAAAATTAAGTGTTATGCCAGTATCTCTAAATGAATACTATGATAATAAATACAGTATATTTTTCTTATTATAAAATAGTAAGCTGATAGTAAGCTTGATACACGCGCACGAGTGTGTGTTGCCTAAGCTTGCGTGAGTTACGTGACTCTTTCCCTCAGTTATCATAATGGTATAGACATTGAGCAACCGGGCAGTCGTACACATTAAGTTAGAATAGATACTACACAGATTACTTTTCACTAATTTGGTTTGGAAATTATTAAGTCAATTTTATTTACTCTATCTCTGATTATTTACTCTAATTCTATTTTTTTAATTCTTCGAGTTAAAAAATGTTTTATTACTTTGTCGGTTTAACATTTTAATGAATTTCTGATCAGTTTACATTAAATTAATTGATCATAAGCAACATTTATTTACGTATAATTGCGTATAATTGAATACTCTTCACTTACAATGTGCTTATTTTTCGAAGCAATATTCTTAACATAAGAAAGTCAAAAGTTTGCGGAAAACGAGGAAAAGGTGTGACAAACCGCGGAAAAAATAGTAACTACTTTTGAAAAAGACAGGACGCGTTGGCGAGCATTATATATTCAAGAGCAAACAGAGCGCGGCCGACAGATTTTCTTGCCGGCGCCTCTGGCCCGGGGGTAATTTGCACAGTTCGCGCGTCCACGCGAGTTTTAAGTGGAGCGCCGCGGTTTGGCCGTTTTAGCCGACGGAAAACTTATTGTTTGCGCCTCATTAAATGGAGATATAGACCGACCCCGCGGCAGCCGAGTGACTCTCAATTTTCCAGTTTGAATTCCAGTTTGACACCGTTTAACGCGCTAGAAAATCTGCTTTAGTTTCCATTTGCAATCGAATTTCCGCTCTCGATAACACTAGTTTAAAGCGATTCGATTATAAAGTCATTATTTATTTTCTGCTCCAATTGGATTTATCTCTTTTTAATTTGCACTCGTCCACTAAGTATTATTCTACACTAAGTTTACGTACACTCTAAACCCTAAAGCGAGCCCTAAAGAGTAAAATCTGTAAAACTAATCCTACTAATCTTTAAAAAGATTAAAAGTGAATTTTAATCTTTACAAACTTAAAAACGTCTATTTTAATCTTTCCCAAAAGAGTAAAAGCTTTGAATAATTTTGCCATAAACTTTTCGTTTTTGTAAAGATTAAATACTGGGTTATACTCTTTATGAAAAGTAAAATTAATCTTTTAAAAGCTGAAAAATATAATTTACTCCATCTAAAGTATAAAACGTATGTTTTAATCTTTACCAAAAGAGTAAAATCAATAAATTATCATTTATGAAGTAGAAAACTCATATATTTTACTTTAAAACTGATAATACCTGTGTTTTAATTTTTACTAAAGTAAAAAAGTGTCGTTTTACTCAAGTTTTGTCCAGATTTTACTCTTTAGAGTTTAGAGTGTAGTGTGTGCAATTTTTGCAAAAAAAAACTTCGAAACTTATGGCATAATATTTTGCATTGCACATTTAATTTAATGAACAAAAAGAAACAATTACAAGTTTTAAACTGCCTTTTTCTATTTCAATAAAAATATTATTGCAACTCGTTTTAATAAATTAGCTTTAATTTAAATTAAGTGGTGATCTAACGAGCGCCCCCTTAAAATTTCATGCCTGCGCGTTCAAGGGGCGCATTATGAAGTTCTAGAATCGACGATGTTCGATCTAAAGAGGGACCCTCGCGTAATTGATTTAATTACTTGCTCAGTGATACCGCAATTCAATTAGTTTCAATCGCGACGTGCCTCAGCCGTGCAATTTGCGCTTATATAAAGTCAATCGTAATGCGATAATCATGCATAATGTAGGAAAAAATGATGGTGCGACGATATCCCCCATTATGAGAGTATAATTTCGTTATCAGCACACGGTCACTCTTCTTTTGCTTTCACATCGTAAATTCGCGACAATGAGGTAACGCGTACTAAAGCGATAATTGAACTGTCACTTGAAAGTCTGATTTACTGCGTGAAGTAACATAATTTTGCTCCTTAATTTTAAATTGAAAAACTTAAGTTGATTTTGCAATTTAATGTTTGAATTACCACAAAAACGATTTATATTTTTAATAAACTTATATAAAAAAAAATAATAAAACAAATAATAAAGACGTGTATATAAGAATAATGAAGTGTAATAAAAATATAATTTATTAAGTAGAAAAAGACGAGTCCGGCAAGACACGAGAAAACAACGCGCGAATGTTTTCCTTCCTCGTAAATCATGATAAAAAAAGTGAAAACCTAATGCGTACATTAATTAATATGCAACCCCCTAAGCCGCATTATCAGCAGTCCATTAAAAAGCAATTACTTATATACGCCCGGCCGCGGCGCGTCGCGCGCATCTCGCGCCGCGGCAATAAAACTCCCCGACGGCCGTAAAATCCGGGAACAAAAATGAGATACAGATGGAAGGTCCCCCGATGGGTCGGCGCGGAACTTTTCCGATTCAATTTAAAAGTGTGGCTCGCCCGAGGAAAATGTGTCGATAGCATGTGACTCTCGGGAGGACGGACCTATCCGCCCGTCCGACAAGCGCGCCCGACCTCGTTTCCACCTCCTCTCGATGGCGCAGGACCAGGGGGGGGTGGGAGAGAAAGAAATTATCGGCCGATCTGTCGAGGAAGCGGATAAGAAGCGCGCTCGTGCGGAAAAATCTTTATCGCTTATCATTTTTCCACCCCGCCTCTTGCCCAGGATTTCTTCCTCCGTCTCGCGATGTTTTTTGTTCGGCTTCTTTTTTTGCGCTTGATGTTGGGCCATTGTTTGATGCTCAGTTTGTTGGATCAAGTTTTTAACGTCTTTCTTTATTCGGGGATGAATTACGCGCTTGGAGGACTTTTTTAATTTCTTCTTTTTAAGGAACACTGCACGTTTTTATTATTATTACGATATATTGTAAAATGACACATATTTTTTAAGTACTGTGAGAAGGATCTTTTAAAAATTCCTTAAAAATTGAATGAAATAGGATAAACGCGAGAGGCTTTATCGTTCCGGATGCTTGATAAAACAAGAGTTTTATCGATCATACTGGAACTATTATTCGCAAGTTAGCGAACGCATACCTTCCGAATTAGTAGTGAATCGTTTCGGACCACGGGACCGTGAAATGGTTATTAAAGCCTCGAAAGAATTCACGGCTAATTCGGAAGGTATGCGTTCGCTAACTTTTGAATGATAGCTTCGATACGGCCGATAAAACTCTTATTTTATCAAGCATACGGAACGATAAAGCTTTCAGCATTCATTCCGATGGGTTGAGATTGTGTCAAAGTATGCGCACAGATGAGTGGATTTTTCTCATTTAGGGGAGAGCGGGGAATAGTGGGCCACGCGTATGATTTTTTAGCGGCGTATTGTGGGCCACTTGTTCATCCAAATTTGATCTGTAACCACTAAACTTGAGGTATCGTACCAATTATACGTTAAGTGTAGGGGTTGCAGATTAAATTTGGATGAACAGGTGTCCCACAATACGCCTCTAAAAAATCGTAGGTGTGACCCACTATGCCCCCCTCTCTCCTATCACGAGATCAACGTGTCGAATTCTGTGACTGTATATACATTCAACACTCCATGTATATGTAAGACTGCAAGTAATTAGTCTACCATATTATATTTAAGGTAAGACCGGTGAATCTTTATTGAGGATTTCTCTCCACCGCTTCATTCTGATTATTTATTTAGATAATTAAATAAATCATCAGACTATATAAATAGTTACATTAAAAAATATGACCTAAATATCTTAAAGAGGTGAAACAAAATCAACTGTACATAGGACTGGTATAAAGATCATGAAAAAACTAAGAATTAACCTAATCATTGTAGTAATACAATTTTGGAAACGAACCGAAGTGTTGGATTAATTTATGCCGATGTTTCGACGTTTTTATTTAACGTCCTCATCAGGGCTTTGTTTAAATTAATCAGTGGCGTTTCAATATGCACTGATTAATTTAAACAAAGCCCTGATGAGGACATTAAATAAAAACGTCGAAACGTCGACATAAATTAATCCAACACTTTGGTTCGTCTCGATCATTTCACCTCTCCAATTAACTAATACCACGGACGTTACAATCTTCAACTATACATATAAAATACAATTTTCATTTAATCCAGTGGTATAACATATCATCGGCATAAAGGCATAAAGACCTTTACCCATGGTAAAGGCAAGCACACAATCACCGCAAACATATCGTTGAAATTTACCGAACAGTTGTCCAGAAGACTTATTCCGTTGCGTAAAACTTTTTCCCTCCGCAAATTTCCATTGCATTCAAGACGCGTGCGTCTCCTCGCCGACGAAAATGTTGCCCATCAATGGGAATTTCATTGACAAACGTTGAAGCTACGAAGGAATGAACTTTAAAAGCGCACTCGAGTACACACCGCCTCGCTATGGGAAACAGCGTAAAAGAAACAACTAAAAGGGTGAATCTGGAAAAAGCCTCGAAGATTCCAGCCAATAATTCCACGGCGCGTATCCCGCCAATTATTTAGCCCCGCGGTACCAATGAATCCTCCGCGACTATCCATATCTCAGGCGCGATCCACGCCACGGGTTACGGGCGTACGTATAACATAACACGAGAAAAAGAAGAGGGAGGCTAGGGGGGAAGAGAGAGAGAGAGAGAAGGAGATAGAAAGAGAGAGAGAGGACGCGAGGAAGCCGAGGCGGCGAGCGGAAAGAGGGAAATGCGCAAGAGCGAGGAGGGGGAGGTTCTCTTTCTCCCGCGGCCCTGGTGAACGCCCTTATCGCCTTGACCCCCGCGCGCGCGCGCCTCCGGGCCCACGGCGCAATCGGATTCCTCGACGAGCGGCTGGATTTTCTCCACGCGCTCGAGGATGCTTTTCACGTTTAATTTTACTGCCGGGAATTTTTGCATTATTTACCCTTTTTTTCAATTTAAGTTTGTTTACTAGTCAGTAAGCGTAATTCGTTTTACTCTTATCTTGTCGGAATATTGCTTTTTATCCGGGCGAAATTTTTTTGTGTTACAGCTTCTTAGTTTGCTTAAGTTGCAATTTCGTAATATTAAGCGCGGAATAAAATTTTACAGTGTTGTATTCAATAATAGAAAGCTGCAGTTTTTAATCTTACCGAAAGTCTCGCGAGACGCTCTTTTAATAAGTTTTTTCATAATAAGCAGGAACTAGTTTAAAAGTGCACTTCAAACTCGGCTGAAAGTATATGACGGGCTTCCTCTAAAGACGTATTTTATATTTTATGGTTTCAACTTCATGAAAAAACTTTGGTTTTATCCGGCGGGACAAAAATTCGCTATAAATTTTGAAGGACTAGGGTTAAAGAGTAAGATAAATACATCCCCTCCGAACATAAATATCGCCAACAAGCTCGATGTTTCTTCCTGAAATGTGATTGGTAGTAACCAAAATAAACCCTGACTTACTTTATTGTTACCGGATGTAGGTTGTGCTTTATTTCTAGCGGAAATTATTTCCAGTTCAATCGAAGCTGATCTAGTATCTGACTTCTGCTTGGTAACAAGACGCAATTTGGTGTAAGTTAAAAATATTTAACATAAAATAGACGTGTAATTTCATCTCATGATGTATACGATGAATTTAAATATAAACACTAAAAAGTTTTCTGCGCGTAAAACAAATAGACATCTACTGAATACTTGATGCTGGACGATACTAGATGCTTCACAAAGGTAATAATAATTTTTATGAACACTATTTACAGATGTTGCTTATCTTTGCACTCGCGAATACCGGAATACTCAAGTTGACATTTTCATTGAAAATGAATAAAATGTTGCATCACAATTTTAAGATAACTAGTCTCCATGAATTTGGCACTTTTGATTGATTATAATAGTTCGTCTGTATACATTTTTGGATGATGGATTCTGCTAATGTCTTATCACTATAATCATATTTAGACTTAATAATTAGTATTATTAGTTTTTATTTTTTTGACTGTGACGTTCCACAAGTACAGTTTGATTTTTGTTCTTCCTCTTTAGAGTTTCTTATGCAATGACTAGTCAATACTATAAATACTACGCATATTTCTCGCTCTTGTATTTTTAATTATGAGATTAATGTACTTTATAATGCTTCTAACTTTTGAAGAAAAGAAGAAGCCGTCTGCAGAAAATACTTTATTCCAAAGTACTCAAACGACTGCACCAAAAATTCTACAAATGAGAATCATAAGGGTGATTCTCTGTAAAAGTGCATATTTTTTCGTGTAATTCCCCTGCTAATTAATACCTTTTTTTCAGTGGATAAAG
>UXGC01002507.1:0-11286 GCA_900480045.1 Eurytoma adleriae
GCTAATTGTCGCGCCGCTCCGCTTAGCATATTGGAGCGAGGCGCGACTACCTATCTTTCTCTCTCGCGTTATCGCGGATCTCGTAAGAGATGTGATGCGCATTTTCGGATGCGTTCACGTGTGCGCGCGTCTCCTGCCGCTCTTACGTTTTGGGGCTACTGGGAGAACTTGTGGCGTGCCGATTTCCACGTCACAATGTCTTATAATGCAACATATGTAGAAAATACCGTGAAATGTGAGAATGTTCATGCACTTACGATACCTTATGTGCATCGATGGCTGATGAGCTCGCCGTCGGGCTCGCTCCGCATGCCACGCGATTCGCCGATGCTGTCGGCTGCTGCTGGTGATCGCAGCCCCGGAATCACGATCGGAAAGGGAAGTCACCATGGCGTTGCTCTTCATGCATCAAAGGCACGCCCTGGGATCCGGCTCCTTTGCCACACCATGGTCGGCTCCGCTGGCCGCCGCCGTCGCTCGTAGGCAGTCGAGAGAGCTTCCTTCCAAGTCGCCAGTCCGCAGGCGAGTGGGAGAGAATTCGCGCTGCGCGCGACAGTTTTGGGCTGCGCCTGCTTATCTCTTCATCTCTCTCTACCGATTTACGCGTCCTTCGTTATAATTACGCGCTTATTTTCGCGGAACACGGCGCGTCGGCTGACTAATCACGCGCGAGCGTCTCCTGGCACTTTCCTTTAAGTAGCGCGTTTATTCATTGCGTCTCGCGGTTATTGAATGATAATGTCGAATGGTGACGTATGCTATTTGCCATGTTACAGGTTATTTAAAACATGTTTCTTTTTTTATTTTTAAAATTAGGTACTTGTATTTCAAACTGTAAATTTTGGCCATGGCCTCATAGGACCAAGAGTCTATTCTATTTTTTATATTCTATTCTATTCTATTTGTAAAAATTTGTCATTTTAAGTAAAGTTTTCTCATTGTAAATAAATTACTTATTAATTGCGGTCTTATAATTTCCAAGAGCTAATTCATATTATTTTTCATTAGCTGTAGAAATTTTCAAAAAGCGATTTTTCGATATATTTCATAGTTCATTTTATTTAAAAAAGGCTTCCAGTAGTATAAAATTAACTTTATCTAATTCTGAACACTCTAAGCACTTTACGAGGACAAACTCTATATAGCACGGAAACAAGATCAAGCACTGGTAGGTCACCACCCGCTTATCTACACACTTTGTTTTGAATAAACTTTTGCAGTTGAATTTGTAATATAACATGGTGTCAAAGGATGTTAAATTATTAATATTATTCTCTGGAAGAAAATTATAACTAACATGAATCAATAATTAATTAAATCGATTAATTAAAACTCGCTAAAGCAAAAAACTCTTTACTTATTATCGGGTCTGTATTGTTAACAAACTCGCAAATGATTACTTGAAAATAAAGTTTCAGCAATAATATTGTGTTTAAAAAATAAACATAAAAAAAGAAAAATGTTTTCTTTTTTTTACCTTAATTCGTTATTGTTTCTTTCTCGACAGAAATTATACGTTTAATTATTCCAAACTAACGAGCAAAAAATGTAACTTATAGCAATACGTTTGTGTTTAAATTAAACATCGGTAAATGAAATTATGTCTGTATCTACAGGGATAAAATTGATCAATCGTTAACATCTTCGTTTAATCCAATTCTCAACGATTTGCCAGTGAAAGAACGTGAGAAAAATCCATCTACGGGAAAACGTAGAAACTGATCCGGTGCCCGCACGTGTGTGCTGCTATCTGCATTGGAAAAGCAAATGGAAGGAAAGAAAAAATAAGAAAAAATGCGCAGCGACGAAGAGAGGTGATGAGCAATGCGTGAAAAACGAAACGATTCACGACGTAAAGAATAAACTACCAAAGAGAGAAAGAGAGAAAGAGAAAGAGAGAGAGAGATGCAAATAGAGAGTTGGTGTGTGAGACAGGTAGAGAGAAAACAAAAAAAGTGTGTGCCGATGGGTGTGTGTATGCGTGTGTGTGTGTGTGTGACGAAGGTGGTAAAATAAATATAGTTGACAATCGATATGTTGGCTCCTGCGGACGTGTACGATGGTCAAGCGACATTCCAGAATAGAAGACGGACCACAGTCGCGTTGTAACGCATCGAAATGGTTTGAAGTAGATCGAGAAAAAATTTTGCATCTACAAGCTCGCGTGTATTCGCGTGAATGAATCGGGTCATCTTCTTTCTCGACATTTCTTTCAGTGATATGAAGCTTCTACGACTATTATTAATAGAATTGCGTTATTTTTTTGTAAGAATCGAATTTAATCAATGGATAAATGCTTTGGCAAATGTTTTTATACTGAAATAATCGACAATAATATTTTTATCTATGTTTTGTACAAATTTAGTTACGTAAACTAAATAATTCATTTCTGTTAAGGAGGTATCAAAATCAACTAATAAATTCGGATAAAATCATAAATCATTAAGAGTATGTAAACATTTAATTACGAAATTATGCAGTATGCGTTAAACACTGAAAATATAAAGTAAAAAAATGAAATGTTACATTTGTCCCTAACGATCTTGCAAAACTGTGTCAAAGGTGCACACACGAGATCCATTATCTCAAGCGCGTGCGCGCGCGCGTTGTAGTACCCGTCTGGTGGCGCAGCTCCCCAGGCGCAGCTGTTATCCCACGCGGACGTGATTTCGCCTACGCAGTGTCGATATTTCCAATATCTTCCGAGCCATGACCTCGTGCAGCCAGTCCGGGTGCACACTCGCTCCCTGACTTCTCTCGATTCTTATTTTCCATTTTTCATCGCGAAGTGACTGCGTACTAACCGCTGCGCGTGTATTGCACCGATATGTCTTCGCGAAGAAATGCGCGAATTATTATTTTGAGTCTTAAAATTATTTCCAATGATGCAAAGGTTTTTACCTTTATCATGTGCTTTAAAAACATTTCTAGTGAATTCTATGCTGAAGACAAATAAATCTTGATTGTAACATTTTAATTCACTCTGAAATGCTTTCTGAAAAGAAGAAGAAAAAGTCTAAAAAAAGTAATAGAAAAGTTTTAAAAAGTAATAAGATACACAATCAATCAATAAAGGTATTGCTCGAATAAATTCAAAGGTACAATTTCTGACAAATATCCGAGAAATATAGATTCAAACAGACCGATAAACATCGAGCATACCAATTCCTTAAAAAGTTGTGGGACGCGCCAGCTCATGATCGGTGTCGTCTGACTCCGAGAGCGGAATAACGGCAAACAGCGGAGTCGCCGCACGACTAGTCCCATGCCGGCGCACGTGGACGTGGAGTCCAGTAATGCGATAGGTCGATCGCGCCGTGAATCGCGAAACTCCTGTCTCACTCCGTTACCGCACTTATACACGGAGGCTGCGGTACTCTTTTTACGAGTGACACCGTATGTAGGTTACTGTCGGTGGATCGGCTTTTTCAATCTTTCGGTATATTGGTTCCTTGTTTACACACCTGTAATAATTTTTGTTATTATCGCAGGTATAGAATAATATTAATTGCAAGAATAAAAGTGTACTATGATAATTTAAATTGATTTTAAGGATGGTAACTTAAAATGTGTATTGTTAAAAGATATTTTCAGGTTTCAGAAATTTTTCAGCGATTAAAGGATTCAAAAATGATGTTTTTTAAGAAAATCAAATTTTTTATTATTTTCACTTCAATTTTCGGTATCCGGTACCCTTAGCGAGCTTCTAAATTGAAGATAAGGGTAGAGATGTTTTTTATGAAATTATTTTAGAAACATATTTGTTACGAGGGTTTGAAATAATACATGTATGCGTTTAGGTGGTGATATATTGGTAATAAGAAAAACTTTTCATGACAGATGGAGAAGGGAGTAGTGGATGACTAATGATTTCTGATGTGTCAAAACAAAGACAGGAGAGAACGGAGAATGATGTATGTATGTGAATATAATACAATCTAAACCACAGTAAATGCGACTCGAAGGCGTAGCCACAAAATATGCTTGCGGTGTACCTTCTTGCGAAACATTGAACACTTTTTGCTTAGCGGAGTACATCCCAACTGTGACATTAACAATAGGGTTGGTATTTTTCGTTTGACTTTCATCGAACAACAAAATACTTCTTATAATAATTCTCCAATTAGATTGCAAATATTCTTTCGAATTTCATGAAGAATATGGATTGTTATTTTTTTTTGTAAAACAGTAATTCACACGTAATAAAAATTTTTAAAAGAAAACAATATTTTAATGACAGTTAATTTAACAATTAACCCTGTTAATGATTACAAGGTTGAAGCTCTTTAAAAATTGCTTAAAAAACAAATCACATTCTAAATTTCTCATCGTACAATGACCAACGATCGAAATCCCGGCAGGAGCAGTTGCATCGCTCTAAATAATTCCGCAGCGACAGGATTCGCGTATTTTACGCGGCAAAGTAGTTAAATAACTGACGCGGCGAGCGCCGCTCCGGCGAATTACTTTTTATTCTCCTCGCTCGCGGTATAAAATGCGATCGGTCCTTAGATAAACACATGAAGGGCAGACAGAAGCGCGCGAGCGCGGGTACAGTGAAATCGAGCTCGCACGTGTATACGCGGCAGCGCGCGAGGCAGTTTGAATAAAATACCGCCGTGGCACCTTTCAGCGCGATTAATGTTTCACGTCCGAGTGCGGAAGCGAACATTTTTGCATTATTGAGGCGAACGGGCAACTCGCGCGCCGTTGAAAAATTGACCTTCCTTTGTAAACCCCGAGCGAGCGCTTCCCGCGATCCAGCAGGCCTAGCGATCAATCTGCCTGCATTATCGAGATATTTTATTACGAATTTGCTGATTATTGAATGAATTTATTGTTTTTGAATGTAGACTATATGGTCACGGGTGAAGGGAAAATTGTGCTTGTACGCAAACTGTTTCACTTAAATATTTGTAAAAAAATTTTCAAAGTATAAAATTATGGTGTTATTGAAAAAGTGTTCAATTTAAAAATTAAAATTTGATGTACATCTTATAAAAAAAATATGAATACACTTACCTTTTATAGCCATATACCTCAATAAAATAAAACAATTATTCCAACAATTCTTATTAAATTTTACACCAAAGCACCCTCCCCCATTCCGATACCTTACCATCAACCGATATAAAATTCAGACTCACCTTCAAATTCCTTTGAACCCATCCTTTCGATGTAGCAGTCTGTCGACCCTTCCTCCGATTTTGCGCAATTTGTATCCCCCGCTCCCAATCGGCCGCGTTTGAACCACAGCAATTTCTGGCGAATTAAGCTACGCCGACCCTTCCAATACCATTAAAATCTCATAAAACCAAGTGGGTGGCACGTAGGTAGTCGGAACCTGATAAAGAGTCATCAATAAAAAGAGAGCGGAAACTCGTCGGCGAGTTCCCGTGCATACGGCCGCGAAGGCGCGAGCCACCCGCAGAGGAGATTGATGAGGGTATCGCAGGGCTAAAAGTCAAGTAGCCGCATGCGGCTTTACCCTTCACCCCTTCGTCTCTTTGCCTCGGTAGTGCGCGAGAATTGCGAATACATCCCCAGCCTCCATTTTGCCTCGAAGATCTGAGATTGAAAAAGATTTATTGGAAGAAAAATAACAAAAAGGACGTCGTAATCATTAAAAGAATTTAATAATAGAAAAGGAAAGTTAGAGTAGAAGAATCTGAATGACTGACGGGTAACAGGAATAAGAGAAGAGGAAGAGTGCTGAAGTCTTTGGGATGCGGAAGAATGAAGAGAAAAAAAATAAAAAGAATTGAAGGTAAAAAAAAACAACACGAGAGACGTAAATTTCTTCGAAACTAGGCACAGATGTGTGCTAAACTTAAGTGAAGCTAACTGTTGAAATTATCATCCGCTGTGATATTTGCTTGGCTTGGTTATACTTGACTGAAGTGTGACTTTCGTACCTACAAATTTATTATTTTTCAACTGTTTAAGTCAATTTTTAGTCAATGAATTTTATTTCGAAACTAGGCACAGATGTGTGCAAAACTTAAGTGAAGCTAACTGTTGAAATTATCATTCGCTGTGATATTTGCTTGGATTGGGGATTAGTAGAAGAATTAAGAGATTAAAATAATAAAAAAAAGATTGAGACCAAGAGAATGCGAATGACTGAAGGTTAACAAGAATAAGAGAAGAAGATGAATACCAGATTCTTCAAGACACGGAAGATTCAGGAGAAATAAATAATAAAAAGAATTGTGGGTAGAAAAGAAATACCAGAGATGCAAGAACGTGGAAGAATTAAGAGATTAAAATAATAAATAGGGGATTAGTTATTTAATAAAAATTAATTAATTACAATTTGTTTTTTGACATTAAAGCAAAATAAAAATTCCATCTTACAGTTCGTTTACAGCTCAAACAAGAAGGGAAATCGGACAGTATGCCCAACGCGTTCCGCGGTCAATATCACCCAACGTTGTTTGGTATTAGAGATCGTTGTGGTTTCTTGCAAACTGCGGATCTCCTTTACGAAGCAGTCGACTCAACATCCAGACACTATGCAAGCGATGCGAATTATGACTTAGCAAACCTCACAATTTTCATAAGCTACGTCACTTTCAAGGAGTCTACATCATATCTGAAAAATTTATAATAATCATATGACCACTTAATCCAAAAGGAATTCTTTTAATTAATATTTTCTTGTTGTTTGTTTGTTTAAAGAATTAATATTTTTTTAAAAATCAATCAATTAACGTTTATCCATTGCAATCGTTTTATTTGTGTTATAAATTTAATTCTTTCCACGAAAATATGATCAGAGGTTGCCTTAAAGTTGAGTCTTTTATTTTATTAACTAAGATACAAAAGAAACTTTTTTTCAAACTGAATACTTTATGTTTTACGGTTTTTCCGTTAAAAAATTTATAGAGACTGTTTTAAAACTGCGTGTTTATATCTTGATAGGATTTGCTTATGCATTTTATATTTTGTAAATATCGTAAAAAATAGTGTAGTACACTATATGTATTACCAATATGTAAAGCGTATTCCGTTTTTTTCTTGCACGCTTTTTCTTACTTTCCGGTACGCTTCAGTAATAAAACACTTGCAATGATGTACATGAATTGATGAATACTTAATTTTCTTTCATTTCCAGGTAGCGTTTATAAATCAGTAAATTAATTCTCAAATAAATAAATATAGTTGGCAAATGCTTTTTATTTAACAATGTTCTCAAAGATTTGATTACATTTGTTCACTAATATTAATTACGATTTCTTAAAATTTTGAAGAAAATCTTCTCAAATAAGTAATATACCACACTTACAACCTTTCATTTTCCAAGAATAACAATCTCATTATTTACTTGCTAAAATAAAGCTAACAAAATTTAACGGCGTAATAACGAGTCACAGCATAAATTTTATTCAGTACAATAAATCTCTTCTCGGTACTCGCCTCTGAAAAAAGGAGCCTTACGAGGTGTATTTCCGGTCGTAAAGTGAAAAAAAATCCAAAGGACAGAAGAAAGAAACCGAATGTGATCTTGTACCTGCATAACAATGACGATGATCTTCCAACTAAAAATTAGTAAAAAAAATTGAAATTCTCCGAAATCGTAAAAGGGGGTAAATACGTGTGTCACAATAACGCGATAGGGGGACGCCGAGGTGGCGCAACCGGCTGATTATTCCGGGCTGCTATTTGTATATCATACAGGAGAGTCTAATAGAGACTTTTTCAGCACTGACGTTGAAATATCCTTGCAGTATGAGTCCTGTTATTAAAATTGCGACATCATTATATGAAGTTTAAAGTATAAAATATTGAGAAACTAATTTAGGACGAATAAATTAAAGTAGCTGTAATTAATTACAATTATTAAATAAACATTGGATTGAATTAAGAACTAATTTATTGTTTTCATCTTTTAAATACAACAGTTCCCAGCTGTTTTAATGGTATGGAGCAAAAATTGACTACTGTATGAGAAGGGATGAAATGCACTTTTTCCAAGGCTAGAGAGAAAGGGCGCACCCAGAAAACGACTAGAAGCACACGACTCTGGAGGGAGGACAGGGACAGCCTTACGAGCGATAAATTATGCTCTTGGACCGCGAAAAATTCACCGAAAAATGGTCGTTGATCCGCAGACTCGAAGGGACAGCGGCGGAGTGTTTATTTGAATAAGTAAATGTCGATGCAGGAGCGGCGACGATAAATTTTCCCGTGGGTTTTGTTGTATTAATATTAACTGGATTAATAAATTAAGTTAACGGCGAGAAAGAGGCGTCCACTGAATTAGTGAGCGAACCCAGGGTCC
This sequence comes from Eurytoma adleriae, assembly GCA_900480045.1. Classification (NCBI taxonomy): domain Eukaryota; kingdom Metazoa; phylum Arthropoda; class Insecta; order Hymenoptera; family Eurytomidae; genus Eurytoma; species Eurytoma adleriae. The sequence continues at coordinate 8,285 of UXGC01002507.1, forward strand.
GAGCACCGGTGCTTTTGAGCGAGATAACGAGGACCACGGAGTCCCCGTGAATTTTTCAGATGTGTACGTGCCCACTTTAGACTCGTGCCGCTTGCTTTTTGTATCATTAATGAAAGTAAAATGAAACCTGATGAAATTGAGCGGAACCATTTGGTATGAAATATAAAAGTGATTGCAAGTATTTATCCTACGCTGCTAATTACGCAAATGTGATGTGCGCATGCGATTTTTGGTAAGGAAGGGTGGTTATAATTAATGAATACGACAATAACGGTGGTGAAATGCTAAATTTTGATATTAAAAACCAGGCTGTTTGAGAGTTATTTATTTAAAGCCTCGATAATTTTATAATATTCATTGAATGTTACCTTCAGTATGTAAAAAACAAATGAATAATGACATCCCGGACCCTTGTCACCTTGTCATATCCACGTTCATTTTTAAAAGTGGAGTCAAAATAAATGGAGATTAATTTTACATTAAAATAAGGGGACACGCGTCCAAATAAATTCCTTACCTTTTTTATCCTGATATAGGCAAAATTTAGTTATATATTATTTTACAAAGTTTTGTCACTGCTTTATACCATAAATTGGCCAGATGTGGTTGATTTTGAAGGAAATTAACTATAATTGGCCAATTTATGTTTAATTTTCTACCAGGGAAGTAAAGTCGTCGTTTTGACAGTCTATCAATCCAGAAAAAGTCTGAAAAAACTGCCAGTACACCGACTGAAAATTATTGATCCTCCTTCTCGTTAATAAAGTAAAAATCTATTTTTATATAAATAATTCTGCAGTAACAAGTAATTAAGCTACACTTCTTCTTCTTCTTCTTCTTGTTCTTCTTTCTTTTATTGGTCGTGGGTCGCTTAACTGCGAAACCGATATGCCACCATTCAGATTTATTTTGCCATATAGGACTTTAGTTTAATTTTATAGTGATAACTGCTATTTTGGAGTTCGATCGTGCTGCCCTGTTGTGGGTCCCGGCGACTTGGTCAGCGACAGACGAACCCCAGGCGCAGCTCCCAGTTATCACCCGCAGTTCAGGGAACGATTTTACCGTTTTGCCGACTCTGGCGAGTTTTTCAGTTGTTAAGTGAAAAATCGCCGAGGTCGGGAATCGAACCCGGGACCGCTTGGCAGGCAAGCGTCTTAGCCACTACGCCAATACTGCCCCAATTAAGCTACACAAACATTGTATTTATTACTTAGATTGCTCCAGAAAACTACACAAGCAGTGTTATTATTTCCATCCCCAAAGAAAACAAATAAGAACGAATAACAATAAAAAAAATCTATGAATAATTTTCATGCAATTCCGTAACGCAAAACGCCAAACACAAAATTCTGAGCTGCGTAGAGCGCGCAGTTCCGAGAAAGTAAAGGGATATCCCCGAACAAAAGAAAGAAGGTCGAGAGCCGGACTAGGCGAGAGAAACCCTTTCTCCGGGCACACCTACGCCGGCGGAATAAATGCAGCGACAAAGAGGCACGCGGGGCGATTCAACGAAAAGGAGGCGCGCCGCGCGCCGGAGTAACGCAGGCAAAGCCGTACGCCCATACACGCCCGTAGTTAGCCACTCGGCGCACGCAAAAGGGCCCCCCGCTTAATTTGTATTCAGCGACGGCGGCGACTGCCAGGGGGACGCGGCGCGCATTTATTTCGGTCGCGCGGGGGGAGGAAATCCGTCGAAGTGCGTACCTCGAGACGGACGCGAGCGGGGGAGGCTCTGACGGGGGAAGAAAAAACGAAGAGGAATCTTCCGATGGGTATAGAGCGCGGAGTGGGAGGAGACGCGACCGAGTGACGAGGCGCGCTTGATCCTCGACTCCGCGGAGCGCGCATTGATACTCTCCTCCCGCGCGGGCGTCGCTCTTTTATCTTTATCTCGGCGCTCGATCGGCCCGAGGGCATTTCGCTCCGTGAGCGCCTGGATTTTATTATTGATGTAGGAGGAATGCGCCGGAGATACGCGAGAGATTCGTATGAATTAATAGATTTCTGCCTTGGTTGGATGGATTTTCGTTTTGGAAGGTAATTTATATCGCTGGTTGAGTGCGTTTGTGAAGCGAAGAGCTCGATTGCTGTTCTCGCGTGAAGCGAGAAATGTTTCTTTCGATTATGCCGTTTGAAATGTTTAATTTAATTAAAAAACAAATATTTATTAGAGAAAGATAAATTAATTGTACATTCTTTTAATAAATGTGCAGGTGGTATTCAAAAATATTTTCCGGAAAGTCTCCAGTTAATAATTGAAACATTTTTCACTCTTTATTTATCCAACAGCTGTGAGTTTCTGAATTAACAATTGACACAACGTTAGTAGATTACAAAATTTATTTTATATTAAGGGGTAATATACACCTTAAATCTTAAAATGATAAAATTACATTAATTTCAATTTAAATGTTAAATTTAAAATTTTTGATGATTTTTTTTTAAATCAAGAAAAGGTTTACCTTTTTCTATACATGTGTAGGGACTATTTTCTATTAGATTGAACAGAAAAGTAATAATTAGCCTATCCGAAGAACTACATCCACGTATCGATGAAGTTCATTTGTTTCTTTGTAATCAAAATTCCTTTGTTGTAACATTCAAATTGAACCGATGAACTTAAAACAAAATTTAAGGTAGCATTCTCTTTCGGATAACATTGGGTTTGCTCGGTACCAAAATAAAGCAGATTCATCCATCGCAAACATTTCAAGTAATCTTTAGAATATAAAATTATATATTTTCATTAATTTTTGAAACATTAATGAGTTATAGGTGGGAAAAGAATAATTATAATGAACAAATCTGCTTTATTTTGGTACCGAGCAAAACCAATGCTATCCCAAAGAGAATGTTACCTCAAATTTAGTTTTAAGTTCATCGGTAATTTGAATGTAACGACAAAGGTAATTTCAATTACAAAGAAGCAAATGAACTTCATCGATACATGGATGTAGTTCTTCGGATAGGCTAATTATTACTTTTCTGTTCAATCTAAT
>UXGC01002508.1:0-11285 GCA_900480045.1 Eurytoma adleriae
CTTGATTTAAATAAATTTTACTTATTTCAAGTAAATATCACTTTAATCCAAGTAAATGTTACTTTATTTAAGTAAGAATTGTTTAGTAACAATAAGCTTTTCTCTCAGTGCACTACATGACAGTCTGTGGCCACTTTTCTACACAGGATAGTAATTTTTACTAGAATTTTTTCTCAATGTAATGAAATCACATTCACGATTATAAAAGCTTCTTAAATATCATATTGATACTATAAATAGTAAGTTAAAAAAAATAGAACGTAATTTAATTCTACGTAATTGTAAATTTCAGAAACTATTCGACGCGTGTAATGGAAGATCCACAACCTGCAGTTTGACGCGCGGTAAAGTGCGTAGGCGACGCATAACTTCATTACTTCAGATAATTGCTTGGTTAATCGGATAACTTCGTAATTGTCGTGCGAGCAAAATACCTCGCTTCAAAAATCGCCACCCGACAAAATATCAATTTCGGCATTATCGACGGTATATCCCCGGCAGCGCCGGGCAGTTTTATATAAATCGGCGACGGCTCGCGGCGATAATGCCCGAATCAATAATAACACAATAATTTCCGCGGAAAATTATATGCGGGAGATTTACGCGCGATCGGCCCCGCGCCGTTAAAACGGGGCCGACGTCGAGCGTAAAATTATATCCGGTTTTTGCTGCATTTAGCGGCGCCCCGCGTGACTTTCCCTCCCCTCACTTTTGGAAATATATCACCGATGGCTATCGTTTAAAATCGCTATTTACCGGGCGCGTTAATATGGATCAAAACTTTGGTTTATGCGAGTCGCGCGCGCGCGCGGGAGGAGGTATATTACACTGCGCGGCCATTGAGAGGACCGCCGAGGCGTGATAAAAGGCGCACAAATCATCCCCTTTTTAAATTGTCACTTTATCACTAGCGCTTATTGATTCGCGATGTGTATTATTTCGACGGCTCGCGAGCTAGTGTCCTCGTTAATTTTGCGATGCTGCTGTTTTATGTGTTGTTGAGGCTGTTTTATTCATTGGCAATTTGATGTGATGTCATAAAAATAATTTTTTTAAACTTTTTTTAGTTGTTGGTCATCGTCTTATCATCGTGTATCATCAGGAATGTTAAAAGACTTCTTCCTATAATTCATCAAGTTACCATGGTCTTCAGATGAGATCAGACTTCATCCTATAATTCATCATGTTATCATCGTCTTCAGATGAGATCAGGCTTCATCTTATTTTTTTCGTCGATAGAATAAAAAGTGTGGAAGTTACGGAATCAAGGAATCCTAACAGCATTCACTCGACTGGCATATCTTCAATCTTGCCTGAAAATTTACATCTTTGGAAATTTTACTGGAGTCGAAATAGACGCGTTTTTGTCGTCGTGTTGCCTTATTCTTGATATTTTGAAATTGTTGGTATTCTTATGAACGTATGTTTGCTCAACGAAAACTTTTTCGTAAATATTAAAGGAAAATCTCATAATCGTGAGATCGTTTGCTTCCTTTACGTACAGAGAGAATGATTGTGTAAATAAACTATGTTCTACTAATCTTGAGATAGACTGAAGTAGTTGACAAAAATTACTAACCAACGAAGTTGAAAAAAAAATCCAGTACAGTCGTAATTTTTTTACAGTTTGCGGTGTTTTTTACCAAATTGTTAGTAATTTTTACCATCAGGTCTCTTGATTCAAAGATACAAAAATATGAATGTGATTTTTAATGAACCATTCTTTTCATGTCCTTATATGTTAGACAAGTATACGAGTAAATGTCACGATACTTCTCCTGCGATATAATATAATAGGACACTATTGGGAAATTCGTATATTTAAGACAAATATATTTTATTTTATTTATTTATTTATTTATTTTGTCAAAATATACGGAAACAATTCCTTGAATTCTATAATGTTTAATTAAAAAAACGTAAACTAAACTAAAAAAGATGTAGTATAAGATAAAGTAAACATAAATTAGAGCAAGAGCATTAGCTAAATACTTATTCAAATTTTAGAATAGAGGATCCGATGTTCACAATATGATCTTATAGATAAAGGACATGTTTTACTCATCATGCTGCGTAATAGTGTCACCATTTATTAATTGTGAATCAAAATTTCATGTGTTCACATTAATCAACAAAACATGAAAATAAAACATGTCTTTAGCTGTAAGAATATTCGTAAATGAAGATCACGCGCGAGCGTGTATCGTTCGGCGAAAAATATAGAACAAAAAGTCCATTAGCGGCGTCCCCCTTGGCTCGGCTTTTCTCACCTTGTTTTCCCTCGCCTCACTCCCTCTCTTTTTGCTCTGTTCCAGCCGAACGTCGCGAAAGTGCTGCACAATGACGTCAATTATTACTTATCTTGGAGCGCGAGGCCGAGTCCTGATAACTCGGGCGCGCTCTGCCTCAGCGCGACATTTGCAAGGACTTTAAACATTAAGGAGGGCGATGAGGTCTTTGTGTCCTGCGCCGAGGAGGCGCCCCCCTTAACGAGCCTCGTCGTCGCGCCCAAAAGCTCGCACGACCGAGAAATACTGGTGTGTATGCTCCCTCAACAACCCCCTATTCTTGGGCTTCTTTCTGTCTCTCTCTCTCTTCGCTTGTTCCTACTTTACTTTTATTATTATTTTACCGCTATCACGGAGCGACTTGGCCGCGTAGGATATACTCTCGCGCCTTTGTTTCCCTTTTTTCCGCGAGGAAAATAAGCTGTCGAATGGTACTGTGACGTGGCCGGTTCGATCGGTGAAATGTTTTTTATGAGGGATATTTTAAAGGATTTTGTATATGTAGATATTTTGATTATTTTTTGTTAATATTGTTCTTTTTTTTAACAGGAGCTGCAGAGTGACAATATTCAAGCTAATCTGTTGGATCAAATCTCGGTGGTAGCGAAAAACCAGACTATAGTGGCTTGGGTATCCAAGTTTCTATCTGTAACTTTAATCGTTAGTGAGTATAAATAAAGCAAACATTTTTATGGCACATACATACTTTAACGATTGACAACTAAATAATTAATAAACTACACATTAATTTTATAAACATTTTAGAAATCTGAAGGAAATTGACTAGTTCTCTCCCATGAATGAAATGATTTTTCGGCTATTTTTTGTTTCTCAAGCTGGTTCGTCCGTAAGCGAGAGGAAAGTCGTTTCACGAATACAAGAAAACTAGTGGAATTCCATCAGAAATCATCTATATTAATTTAATAATACAAAATACTTATCATTTTTAAGAATCACACTTAAAAATCTAAAAAAATAATCGCTAACATCTTGACTAATTCGCAGAATCGCTGAACCCCCAGTTCCGGTATGGCAGATTGGAGCAAAACACGGAAATTCACGTAGGACAGGCCGACTCAGTGGTAGCCGCCTCTACCAAGTCGCCTCCACGTGCTGTTCCTAATATCCTGGAAAAGCTGCGGTGTAGTGAGGAAGTCGCGACCCCCGGTGTCTACAGAGCGCACCCGCTTCCTCGTGTCGACGAGGTCACTTTCGTGCCTAAATGCAAGGAAGAAGAAGCTCTTCGTTCTCCTTTCCGCGTGTTTATGCAAAACCCCGTCGCGTCTCTTGCACGAGTGCGCAAAGTGCGCGAGGATCGACAGTATGTCAAATCTATTGGTCCTAAGTTTTCCGGCAGAGGAGACAATTCTAGGGAGTTCGTGGTACGTACATTTTTGAAGAGAAAAATTCTTTGATCTCTTATTCTAGTACACATTAATGATTTGAAATTAATTACCTACTGTGATAATATGTTAAGCAATTTGTACTTAAGTCATATTAAAAAAATGTTTCTCTTAAAAATAAGAAAAAGACTTAAAAATTCATTCTTTTAGGTATCTATTTGCTCGTTAGAAGACTTACTGAAGCACTCCAAAGACATAGCGGATAGCAGTCACTTTACTAGTTTCTCATTACATCCCTGTGTGTACATGACCAAAGACCTAATGGAAAATCTGCGGATAAAAGTCGGCGGAAAAGTTACTGTGGACCCTATCAGCGAGAAAATGGAGAACAACGTTAGTTGCACAGCGATTGAGATATTTCCTCGCGAGAAGTTCATTTCCGAGGAGATTTTTCGCAATTATGTGAGCCGCAACTCCATGTACGATCGGATGCTATTGAATTCCCACGGAACAGTCGTTTTCGAGGACGGGACGAGCTGTTTGATTAAACTTTTGCCGGAAAACTGTACTCATGGCTTTTTTGATGAGGCTCTGATCAGGAAGATCGGAGTCAGTGTGAGTGATGCTGCGAATATTGAGGATAGTCGACCACTTGATGAGGTGACCGAGGATATGGAGGTTCCAATAAAAAACGTAGCTCTTGAGTAAGTAAAAATCATTGTTCATTAGATTTTGTAAATTTGAAGATTGTTATCTTTTCAGTACTATCTTTTTAAAGTACTGCTTTTATTTATAGATAAAAATTATATTTAAATAATTTTATATACGTAAGCGGAATACAAAACAATTTTATACATTATTTTATTTATAACTTTGGATTGATTGTTATTGTTAATGTAATTTTACAGTGTGCTACAACCGGTAATAGCAGAATGCAAAGTAGTGCTTGCTCTGAGTTTGGGACTGCACAATATTTCGGACTTTGAATACCATCGAGAAAATATTTTAATCAATGGTACTACAGGTGCTGGAAAAAGTACAGTCTGCAAATTACTTCATGAAATATTTAGCAAACCACCTTACTTTGTGCATATGCGTTACATCGACTGTCGATCAATGAAAGGTACAATTTAAAAAAATCAAAATAGTGATTATATAAAGCTTTTCTTCTTAAATCATCAAAAAATTCATAATTTAAAAATCAATTTTACTAAGGTAAAAAGGCTGACGTAGTACAAAAGTTACTGGCGACTGAAATATCACACGCCGTGTATTATCAACCCTCAATTTTGTTTTTCGATGACATCGAAAGTATAACGAGCGCAGGCTCGAACACAGAAGAAAATACACCAGACTCAATGAACGCTGCCAGGTAAAAACTAACAAAATTTTGATAGCCTTTGTTAACGAGTTATTTTTAGTAATGCACTAAAAGATGCATTTTTACATCTATTTTAGAATCACAGATGTATTTTTTAATACGATTACTGAGTATCAGGACGCAAATTACATTTCCATAGTAGCTACTTGCACAGATACAACCAAAGTTGGGAAGAAATTACGAGAAGCTCGAGGTGTTCACTTTTTCAGAACCAGTTTAACAATTCCGAATCTCGAAAGGGTAATAATAAAAATAATGAAATCGAATTAAGTAAAACATAAATGTAACGATGTTGAAACTGGTATTGGCAGGAGGAGAGAATCAAAATTCTGAGATCGAGTCTCCAAGACAAATTGTACCTGTCGAAGGAGATCGATTGGGAGCATTATGGGAACAAAACTGAGGGCTGGGTCGCACAGGATCTCGTCGTCTTAGCGGACAAAGCTGCCTTTACAGCATGGAAACGACACGGTATTTGCTCATTTTCTTATTTACTTATCTTCGTTTCAATTTTATCTGTATTCGATTTATTCATTTCATTTCATTTCAAAATTTTAATTCGTTGTATTATAAATTTTCGAATAGTTACTTAAATATTGTTATAAATAATTTAACGGATTTTTTATTATGAAAAAATGCAAATAATTTTTTTTACTTATACAATATTTCTTTATTTCTTAACAATGTATTCTTTTTTTCTTTAACTGTTCAATGCGTAAACTTGAATCTTATTCACATAATCCATAAAACATTTTTGGTTAATTTCTACAGTGAGTGAAAAGTCGCGAGGCTCGCCAATGCTACGAGACGAAGACTTGGCATCGACTTTGAGCCGTTGCTCACCGATGTCGCTTCATGGGGTAAGCTTGTACAAGGGGGCGGGTCACAGCTGGTCAGATATTGGAGGACTCGGTTCCGTCAAACTCGCCCTTACAGAAATTTTACACTGGCCTTTAAAGTACCCCGATGTCTTCAAACATGCACCCGTCAAACTGCAGAGCGGCATACTGCTATATGGCATGCCAGGCACGGGAAAAACTATGCTCGCTGGAGCCGTCGCAAAGGAATGCGGACTCAACTTAATCAGCGTCAAAGTACGATTTATTTTATTTTCATTTGATATTGAAGGATATTTTATAAAATAGAATTTTAGAGTTAGAAAATTGTTGCATAATGATTGCATTTAAATGTAATAATAATAAAATTTTCTTTTTTTCTTTGTCTATAACCGTTTTGTGATACTTATGTAAACTCTAAAACAGAATAAAAAATTCATATGGCTTTGAAAATGTTTGAATTTTTATAGGGACCCGAGCTTTTATCGAAATACATCGGAGCAAGTGAAGAAGCTGTTCGCAACGTCTTTGAAAAGTACGTAGTCAGTATACATTTGTTATATCAAATGAAGTAAATAATACGCTAAAGTAATTTGTACATATTTCTGTTAACAGAGCACAGCGAGCTAAGCCCTGCGTTTTATTCTTCGACGAATTCGACAGCCTTGCGCCAAGGTACTTTTTACACGATAATTTAAATTTGAAATTAAATTGCAAAAAGAAATTCAGTTTAATCCCATCAATCTGTCAAGAAATTGAAATTATAATCATTTGACTAACGAGTACCTTTTCTACTCCTAAATTAAAACAGACGAGGCCACGACAGCACTGGGGTGACTGATCGCGTGGTAAATCAGTTGCTCACTCACTTGGATGGAATCGAGGGTAGAGAGGGTGTCGCGGTCGTAGCCGCGTCCTCGCGACCGGATCTGCTTGACCCAGCTCTCCTGCGGCCCGGTCGACTCGACAAATCGCTACTGTGTCCACTACCCGATGAGGTATCTATTGCTGTAATCGTTTCACTTTTCCGATTTAATGTTATTGTTAATGTATTAATTTTTGTATTCTTGTTTCTATTGTAGAATGATCGAGAAGAGATTTTAGATGCATTATGCCGGGCTCACGATGTAGATACTCAAAATTTAGATTTGAGAGATTTAGCAAAAATGACCGATGGTTTTAACGGTGCTGATTTGAATGCGGTTTTAGTGCAAGCTAGACTCAATGTGATAGAAGAAGCTTTAGAATCTTCTTCATTGGTAAATAATCTTATAATTTTTTGAGTACAGGTCAATGAATTATTTTAATTGTTGTGAAATTTCTTTTATTACATTGTAGGAGAAACGTCATGATTGCAATGGCAAAATACTTACACAAAAAGATTTATTAAATTCGGTGAATGCGACAAAGCCATCATTACTTGCTATGGAAAAGAAAAAATATAATAGAATGTAAGCAATTTATCCTTTTTTTGAGTTTTTAAATTAAAAATGATCGTTTGTATTAATTTGTTATCAATTTTTAGATACTCCAAATTCGCTAAAAGTGAAAGCTACCCAATCGAAGAGTTAAAACACCAAAAAGCAACGTTAGCTTAAGATTCTTGTAAAATAAATGGTTATAATAAGTGGTAAGTTTATATTTGTACAAAGTACACTTGTGCGAGAAATAAAAAGGTTCTTACTTTTAACTAATTGATAAATTAGTTCAGAGTAACAACAATTTATTTTACCTTCAAAAAACGTTGATCCAAACAAATCAACCTTTTCAAAATTTCACAAACCAAATCCAATACCACCAATCATCACGAAAACAATGAATCCAATAAAATTCCGCTATACTCCCATCAAAATCCGCAAACGCGCGACCCTTGCCACTGCTGCAACTCGTCCACCGCAGAAAATTGCTGGAAAAAAAGTTGGAAACAAGTTAGCTCTTTAACAAGGATAAACTTTGGTCGCGCTGGCGGGGGGAGGGGTGCTGGGGCGCCGTCGCCGCGGCCACTTGCGCGCACGTAATGTAACTAAGGAAACGCAGAGAGCTGGAGGTGGGTTTATTAGCATACGCCAATCTACCCCGTTTCGCTCCACTTCATCCTACCATACACCTCGCTGAACGCCGAGGGCTTTATTATCTTATGCGTTATAATGGCTGAGCGAGAGGGAAGATGGGAAGGAGCCGGCGCAGGCGCGGATTACGCTCGGTTTAAATGACGCGCCAGGTGTAGCTATGGGCTGTGGCAGCATTCGGGGCGGTTTACGAGACTAATTTTCTTCTTGGGCGTTGAGAAGGCGCTGAGGCGTTTTGTGTCATAAACACTGAGATTTTGTGGTTTGTCGATTTTTTCTTTATAAAATCATTGGTTTTATGTATTTTATGTTAATAATCTAGATTTATAAAAATATGTTGAATATATAATTTTTGTGGAAAATATCAAAATGATATATTGTTAAGTTAATGCGGTTTTAGATATAATAAAACAAAATATGTTACATTTCTGTAATTTATAGAGATCTGCGAACCTAAAGAAGAGTAAAGTATTTGATATTTATATAAACTAATTTCATGACCAATATATTAGAAAATATCTTATAATATTATTTTTGTTTTATTAATTTCTTAACACGTATCAGATTATATCATTTTGTATATATTGTTCGATATTAATCTAATTAATTATCTAATTAACGCATAAACTTATATTCATACTTTTCATTATTAATCATTTGTAAACGTTGCTATAGTAGTCAAACAAAATGAAGTTTGGCATTTGTAATTGATTGTTTAGTTGATAATTTTAAAGTGGAATGTAAAGCTACGTCAAGTAAACAAATAACTATATATTGACGTAAATATTTTATCTTTGTTAATAACATAAAATGTATTAGTCATTAGCGAATATTTAATTCTTATCATAGGAACATTATTTATACATAATAATCATTAAGATAAATTAAACAAAAATGTAAAACGGTAAAAAAAATTATTATGCGGTCAGATTAACAAATATCTTTGTTAAACAAAACAATAATAATTAATACAAAATACATTAAAACTATTAGCAATATTTATTCTTACATAGCTTCTTTTAGTAGACAGTACAGAAATTATTATATATTCAAATAAATATTTTATTTTTGTTAAACAAAACCATGATAATTATTTAATTTTTATAGCAGGTATTATATGTATCTAATGATTAAGATAAATTAAAAAAAACTGTAAAAAGGTTTATAAAACAGTACGAAAATTAAATATTTTATGTTTGTTAAACAAAAATAATTAATATTTATTGTTATATACTATATAGACATGTTGTATATATACATACATAATTAAGGTAAATTAAGAAAAATGCAAAGTTTAAAAAAACAGTAAGAAAATTGTAATTGTAAATTATCTTTGTTAAACAAAACATTAATAATTAACATAAAATGCATTAAAACCATAAGCAAAATTTCACTGTTTCCCGTTAGGTGTACACATATGCACACACATTGATTAAAATATATTTAAAAAACCTGTAAAAAGGTCAAAAACAGTAAGAAAACGATGACGCGTACCCGAAGACACAAGGAGAACAGTGCGGGCCGAAGTTAGCTCGAGCGAGAGATAAAGAGCTCGGCGAGGCTCTCGCCTAAGTCGTCGTCGTGTATATATACCGCGCGGTGTACGCTCGAGGACAAGGCTCGCGGGAGCCGGGGCCAAACGAGCCGCGCGCGCGCGCGCCGGGGGCATGAAGTTTTCATATTAATAATCGGTATAATAATTAGTATTTTCACGCGCGACTTAGCAGGAAGGATGCCGCGCGCCCGTCTTCGCAACTTCGCGGGGATCTTGATTTTAAGTTCGGTAGCTCGCGGGAGAGGAGGCGAGCATGAAGGAGGGCATATTTCAGCGCGCTAATGTCCCGCCAGATAAACTACAATATTAGCTGCCTGCGCTGTGATTTAATTTAACTTTGCCCCGGCGACATCCGCCGTCTCTCTCTTCCCCTCGCCCCTTCTCTTTCTCTCGCTCTCGTTCCACTTATCTCTGTCTCTCTCTCTGTTTCGCTGGCGTTGCTCGCTCGCGACTCTATTCGATTCCACCTGCACAGCTTTGCTTTTCAAGTTACTACTTGAGAGACGGGGAGGTTAGTTCTGTAATTTCTCGTTAGCGTTTACCTGGTGTACTTTTTTTAAGGAGCTTTATTTCAGCCTTGGTTGTCACGCGCTAATAGAGATGCTGTAGTAGTTTAAACTTCGCGGAGTGATTACTGACGGCTATGATTTTACATGAAGTTTAGAGCTAATTTCGCAATGTTACATTAGCGAAAGATGTAGTAATTAAAAATAGGATAGTTATTAATTTTTATTAATTGTTTATAATTGTTTTTAATAATGAATAGTTAGTTATTACATGCCTTAAATAATTACTTATTAATTGAAGCAACATTAAATTCAGAATTTGTTTGCAAACTGATAAAAATTTAAGCATTACAATCGTAAGCATGCATAGATCACACAAAAGATTATGCTGTTTACTTTATAATTAATCAATTAATTAACATATTTATTTGTTTATTCATTTATTATATATGTATAATACAAATTACAGTCTGATTAAAAGACATTTAGCGTTGTCTTTTAGTAATAGCATTTGATGTTTGGTGGTATGGAATTTTTTTCCGTTTTATTATATGTTTTTACAATGCCATTTCTTGCTGTTTATTTAATTATTTTTTAATAAAACCAATTATTTTTTAAGTTACGGTTATTTAAATAATAATTCAATGTCGAACAAATAATTAAATAAAAAACAAGAAAAATTAGAAAATTTAAGTTTGAAACATTTCGAATTTGTGCCTTGATTTATTTATTTTATCATTTTACAATGCTTTTAGGCCTTTTGTTTAATTATTTTTATTTAAAAACCATTAGTTTACAAGTTATAATTATTTATCTAATGATATCTGACAAATAATTGTGTCAAACAAAGAAAAATAGGAATATTCCAAATTCACCGCCTTACGCGATTTATTTTATCATTTTACAATGCTTTTTTGCCTTTTGTTTAATTATTTTTTTATATAAATAATTATTTTACAAGTTATAATTATTTATATAATAATATCTGACTAATAATTGTATCAAACAAAGAAAAATTAGAAAATCCCTATTTAAAATACTCCAAATTCACCGCCTTATGCGATTTATTTTATCATTTTACAATACTTTTTTGCCTTTTGTTTAATTATTTTTTTATAAAAATAATTATTTTACAAGTTATAATTATTTATATAATAATATCTGACTAATAACTAAGTAAAATAAAGAAAAATTAGAAAATTCAAATTTGAAATATTTCGAATTCGCGCTCGCGGCGGTTGGCGGCGGCCGCCAAGCCGGCCGGCGCCCGCTGGGAGCTCAGTCGGCTCCCGCCAGCCGACCGTGAC
>UXGC01002509.1:0-11280 GCA_900480045.1 Eurytoma adleriae
AAACGCGAAATATTAACTAGAAAAATTGCGAAATTAATGACCTTGAATGAGATCACGATCCTACGAATTCTAGACTCGATATATAAAAGTATATCTACAAAGAGAGAAAAATTGTAATAAAAATTAGTATGCTAGTCTACAAAAAAAGGTGCAGAGTCGGCCTATGGGCCTAATTTTAGTATGTCAAATACTAAAATTTGATATTAATCGCACATTTTAGTATTTAAGAATACTAAATTTTAGTATTCTTATACATACTAAAAATCCGCATAGGCCGACTCTGTACCTCTATTTGTAGACTACATACTAATTTTTATTACAATTTTTCTCTCCGTGTAGTGACAAAAAAAATGAACACTAAATAAGAAGGTATCAGTGTAGCAATTCACCACTTGACCCATCGAATTAACACAATCGAATTACCCAACGCAGTAGGCTCCATTATTTTTCAAACTGTCACTTGATTAATACACCGCTCCCCAGCTGCACGCGAAACAAAGACGACCAAGGCACATTCGCCGACGGAAAACCCGGCGCGCTCGCGTAACGAAGTGCAAGAATTCCTTTCGCGCTCGTGACAATGAAAGAAACATTTTCATTAAAAAGTATCGGCATTGAGGCCGATCGGCCGCTCGACAAAGTGCCAAATCCCCGAGATTCCCGGCCGGCCGACGGAGGAATTCCGGCGCGCGGCGACAATGGGGCCGCGACTCGCTGTGCACTCATATTGCCGAAATCGCCCGTCCCCGTCGGTAATGAAGCCCCCCGGTGGCTGGCCCCGCGCAATCATCGGCGACGCGCGCATAAGAAGAAAGGGACACATCAAAGTCTCGTGCGAGCGGCTCGTCCCCTCCCGCGCCGGCGCGGAAGCCGCGGGTGGCTGCTTTATTAAAAGTGCAATATTCGCCCTTGATTCTTGGCGGTATTTGCTCGTCGATAATTAGCTGCGTCCCTGCTGTTGTCATGCAAATAGAATGATCGAGCGAAAAATTTGAAATTTTAGAAAAGAAATTGGAGTGGAATATTTAGTTTTATTGTGAATTTTATACAAGATTGTAATATTTAACAATACACGCTGGAACCATTTAATAACATTTTTTTATTTAAATAAATTCTGATATATTAGATTATGGGACTCTAACTTTGGAAAAAAAATTTCATTTGTTTCTTGTTTTTTTTTATCTATTTATAACAAAGCGAATTATTTATTAAATGGGAATAGTGTGGATGTACAAGTTTACACTGACTTTGTAAGAGCGTTTGAAATGCTAAATACTAGACTATTAATTAAGAACCTTGAAGCCTATGGTGTGATAGGTACAATTTTTAAAAGAATTAAATCGTTTTTTATTGGCAGAATTCAAGGAGTAAAAATAACAAATTTTCTACCTGAAATCATCAATGTCACTTTTGTCTAGTCTTTATTAATGATTCTGTTTTTTCATTGCTTGATTTTCCCCTTTGCTGATGATTTAAAATTGTTCAAGTTCAAATTGGTCAAATGTCGAAAAGATAGTTTATTGGTTCAACGCGATCTTGGTAATGTACAAGAATGGTGACTATTGAATGGTATGAAGTTTAATGCTATGCGTGGCGATGACTTTTAGAAAAATG
Organism: Eurytoma adleriae; assembly: GCA_900480045.1. Lineage (NCBI taxonomy): Eukaryota > Metazoa > Arthropoda > Insecta > Hymenoptera > Eurytomidae > Eurytoma > Eurytoma adleriae. The sequence goes on from UXGC01002509.1 coordinate 1,615, forward strand.
TAATGTTTTGATTTAATTTTGTAATCAATAATGCCGAATTGAAATGTAACGATTACTGTAAGGATCAAGTGCGATATTTTATATTAAATTAAACTTTTCGAAACATATTGAGTATATGTACGAAGTTGTTGCAAAATAAATTTTATTAAAAGATTTAGTATAGAGTTCAACTCTGCCGAAGCTTTTAAGGCTTGGTATTACGCATTTGTTTATCCTAAACTAAGTTATTACTCTGTCAATTGGGCTCCTTATAGAAAACACTATATTGATAAGCTAAAAACTTTGAATAAAGTTTAAAAATAAATAGAAATTTTTGCAGAAAAGAGGAGTAATTTTTTTCATGTATTTTAGTTATTTGCTAATTTTTTAGAATCATAAAATAAATATACCTAGAAAAAAATTGTATTTCACCAAATATTAAAATCACTATAAAATTGGTATCTATCATCACATACAATTCATCATGGGGCAGTTAATAAACTTCTGAAGTATTAGTACATGAATTAGCAGAGCTGATTATTGTTCCTTCCCCGCTTGCTAGATACACGCATTGTTCCCAGTCACAGACAATCGGTCAGAGCAAAATATTCCCTAATTGATCGACTGGAATTTTAAGCCCAGAACAGTCGGCTAGAATTTTTTTAAAATCGAAAGAAACAGGCCCCGAGTAGAATAGCGCTCGTCCCTAGTCCATTGATTAAAAAGCCGCGCGCACACGCGTACAATAGAATTTAGCAGCGGCAACAGCCAACTTTGAAATACCTGCAAAATATTGCCTAACAAGGGGTCGGCTCGCGCCGTTTTCACGAGTATCCAGGAGCCAGCTTATCAGGCACAATGGGGGGGTTACATCTTCCGCGGGCTAAAAGGGCTCGATCCCGAGTCCGCACGGCTGGACGCTCGCCCGGTAATTTGTTATTGTGTCGCCGGGCGCCGGGAAATCGCGGCTTTTTTGTCTAAGAAAGATTACCGCCGAGAGAGGGTCGCCGCCACAATGGAGGCGGCCGCTCGCTCGGCAAATTCGTTAATAGCGATCGGCGCTACTTTTCGGCCGGCCCCGGCGTCTTTGTAGCGAGCGCCGATCGTCGCGGGGAAGAGCGACTGCGTACAATGACGAGGAATGCCCGATCGGGAGCAGCCCCTCGCGCTCGCCGATCGCTGGATCTTTGTTCCCTTTGTCGCCGAATGGAAATTCCACGAGGCTTGAAAAATAAAAACAGGAGTCTCATTAACTGCGATCGAGCGATCGCGTAGGCGGTGGGTTGTATCCGCGATTCCCGTCCGACTCTTGCTTTGCTTCTATTGTGGTGCCGGATGCTTTATTGTAGGTTTTGTTTCACCCCCGACGTAGTTAAGGGGGTATCTAATTGATCATCAAACTTCTCAATGGAAAAGACTTATTGCATTTTGTGACTAAATCTTTATTTAGTGACATTTGATTACAATCATCATAAGAATTTAATAAATTTTTTCAATGATACGATGAATATCATAATCAATTAGGACAGTCAAATATTAATAAGCCAAGTGGTGGAGCATCAGTAGCCTTCAGATGCCTTGCCAACCAGAACATATTTTGCGCGATTATACGAATTATATTAGATACTATGAGATACAATGTTACATAATGTAATTACTGCTGTGCCTATATATCATACTGAGATAACCTACCCGTTACCGCGCAAAGTGTACCGGAGTTCACCTGGTGGCAAAGTGAGGAAATAAGGTTAAGGAACGCTTATTCCCATACTGTGTTTCGTAATGCACCTAGCAGGATATAGTCATCTTCTCTGTTTAATTTGTTTTATAAAACCAACAATTTTATATATAAAATTAATTCATTCAGACTCAACCACAACCTATAATAATTGTCTAAGAGAAAAATTTATTTAAAATATCACTTATATTTGTATAATTGACTATAAGGAAACGTTTATATTTTATTAAAAACTATAAGTTTTATTCCCTTTAAAGGTATGAAGCATGAAAATAATTGCAGTTACAATATATCTAATTTTTCTTAGAGTATGTAAAGAGTATATACTGACAATTGTAACTTAAAAAAAATGTTATTATAATTTCAAATCTGTTGAAAAAGACATGGAGCCAATTTGAATATTGTGTAGCACGAGTATTAAGTATCAGATTAAAAAGTAATGTTACTAAAAAACAAGGTGAATGAGATAAAAGTTGAATCAATTTAAATTTCATTTAACTTTCTTAATATTATTTTTAAATAATGCTATTTGTATTAGAAGTTCTTTCTGGTAGTAATTTTTTAGATTTTTCATTCTTAATTACAACACACCAAATAATGGTCTACTAACGAAATATACCGTCCCTCTTTAATTCTTCTATTTTTACCAAAGACATAATAAATTTCATAACTAATTTGCCTGTAAAACGCGATCAAACGGTACGCCATCTCAAATCAATTTCGCAAATCTCTAATTAAATATGGCTGATCGGGTGAATTGCAAAGTCCAATCCTAATTCCACACGCAGATCCTCTCCACGTGAACATCAAACGCTCAGTTCTGGCGATTGAAGCGCATAACTTCAATCTTTTAGCTCGGCGTACATCGCGTACACACACTCCGTGGTGAACGTAAAATCCACGACAGATCGAAAACAATTTCGGCTCAACTATTAACCCGATCAATTCGCCGTAAAGATTCGACTCTCTCTCTCTCTCTCTCCCTGTTGCTATCTCCAGAAACGGTGCGAGCGAGTACTCATCCACGCGCTCGCGCCTGCGCACTCGCGTCTCGTTCCGCATCCGTCTCGTTCTGGCAAAGAAGATAAACGGATTACGGGCGCTTTGTGTCAACGTGATCCGGCTTCCCCGGAGCGCTCGCTCCTCTCTCTATCTGGCCCGCCAATGGGATATTACGCGCTCCGGTGCCCGGCTACACCGATGGCTTCGGCCGCGCCGCCCCGGGTCCCGCGTTTCGACTGATAACCAATTTTCATTACTATTAATTTGACGCTAGCCGATGCAGGTCTTCTGCCCCTCCCCTCTCCCCCCCCACCGAGCGAGCCTAGGCGCGTCTTTTCGAGGGGGGAGCCCCGAGAAGCGATTATTGCGGCCGGTTTTGATTGTCACCGAGGGCAATTCGGATGTGGTGCACCGCGGCTCCGCGGATAATGAACCAATTACGATTTGCTTGGAGACTCAATTTAAAACTCGATTGTTGTAATTGATGCTGCGACGGTTCAGTTTAGGCGAGCTCGATTTTAGTAAAAATCACTAAACTGTGTAGAAAAGTAGTCACACACTGACACTGCGTCGAAAAATTACTATATGGTCAAACGAAAATCGACGCTTCCTACGAAGACTAACACATCTCAGAAAAGGCCTATTTTAATTTGTCGTTTGTTTTCAAAACTCTTTTATAACCAATATATCATGTCAATGATACCACGAGTTTTTCAGGTCCTAGATATATTTATTTCACTCTGGTTCTCTAAAAACGGCAAATTAAAGCAGATCTTTTTTGAGATGTGTTAGTCTTCGTAGGAAGCGACGAAATGATATCACTTATCAATTGTCTGAAGATCTATAGTTAGGACATTCACGATATAAAAATTTAATTTACTATATTTTTAAAAAAACAACGGTTGCTAAATATTTAATATTTTTCTGAACACTTCAGGCACTGAATAGGCCTTTTATGTGACTGAAAGAAGCGCATAAAATAGCATACTTCAAGCGTATTTAGAAAAGTGAAAACAGTTTGCGCATAAAACGAGGGAACATTGTAGATTCACGTACATATCAAATTTCTTATAAAAATTACAATTTTTAAAAAATGCAACAAAATCGAAAATTTACACGTTCTTATACCTCTTCCACTTTAACATTTTTCTTTAAATCAGTTTAAGATGCTAATGATGGATTCTTTAAAAAATTTTATGAAATACTGTTTCCTCTCGCATTTCATCAAAAAGATAATAAAGTGTTTGCATTAATTTTATCCTTAATTAAGTCTAACCAGAAGAGCGTGTCACACCTCCGGGTCACGGATTTTGACGAAACTTTAGGAATTGTTTTCTAGTACCTCACAATGAAATAAACCACCTTTAGTTTAATCCCGTAGGTCTTTGTTTACCAGAAACCACTAAAAACATTAGCATTGCTCATATACCTATGTAATGTTCAAAATTTCATATGTGCTAAATAAAGGCTTATGGGATCAAACTAAAGGTGGTTTGTTTCACTATTCGGAACTATGAAAACAATTCCTAAAGTTTCGTCCAAATCCGTGACCCGGAGGTGTGACACTCCCCTGGTTACTATCTAAATTGATTGTTATTCAACACGCAAAGACTTGAAGTATTCCATCGCGTCCTACAAATTATCACCTATTTTCATGTAAAATAATCTTAAGATAAATTAAAAATTTGCAGTAAACAAATATTCTTCTGGTTATTCCCATGCATGACTCATCATTTCAGAGAACGCGCGTATATAAAAAATTTTTCACGTGAATCGTGCCTGCAAATGGATCTTACCAAAATTGAAAAGTGTACGTGACTCCATCGCACCCAGCGCGCCGAGGACGGCGGTGAGAAAAAAAAATCCCAAATTAGCGTAATGAGTCGTGCCGGGGGAATAAGAACGGCGGCGGCCGCGCGGCCGGGCGAGAAGAAAGGCGCGGAAAAGAGAAGGAAAAAAGAAGCGAGAGAGAGAGAGAGAGAGAGGAGTCCGTCCGAGCGCGCGCGTACGCGCGACGTGGAATGAAATATGAGAGTAGGATAATCTTGCGTCAACTGAAAAGTTCCGCAAGAAGAGTAATGGACGGGAGAGCGAGCCGTGGAATGTCGACACATCGTCCGTGAGGGATACATATATATATGCGCATAGCACGCGTGTACCGAGTGTACCCTCCTCCCTCATTCATTCGGCATTCCGTCTCGAATCTCGCTGCGGCGGCAACTCTCTCTCCCTCTCGCTCTCTCTCCCTCTCTCTCTGCCTGGCAGTCATGAAGGGCTTATTAAAACGAGCTGACGCGCCAATCTGTTTTTTGCCCTAGCCGATGTACACCGACGGGCAATCGAATATCGGAGAAGGTCGTCCTTCGTGATTTTCACGTGGGAATACTCGCCGCTTCTCTTTTGAATCATTTTTTTATTCGACTCCCGTGTATATTTGCCTCTCGCGGCTTCCTTTGTCTCCTTAATGACAGTGATGCGTAAAAATTTGAAAACTCAATTTCCGTGAGCGAGTCCTGGTATAAAATTATATTTATATAAACCATAAGTTAACCACTTTGATGTTTTTCTGATAAATGATCAACTTATGTAAATATTCTTGTCGGAGATCCTCAATTCTAGTCAACATCTGATCAACTTTTGATAAAAAAATTGCTATCTTACCCTGATGCTAATGACGCGTCGATTTTATAAGAAAGGTTCAACTACACTTTATTCCGATGGAATTGTTGCTTTTTTCGCACCTCGTTCACTCGTCTGAATAATCGATCAGGCCTACACGAGAAAAACTCGACAACGCTACGGAGGAGACATCGTAACCACGGTGTAAGAAGACAAGATGCCCTCTTTTTAACTTTTTCTGCGGTGACCCAGTTCCATTGGTCGAAACTTTAATATGGAGGAAGGAAGGATGAAAACTTTTAATCTCGTTGATCGAAACTCCAATACGGAAGAATGTGGAATGGATATGTAATTGGTCAGTCCTATCAGTCTGTGCTGTAATACACCTGGTATTTCTTCCACCAATCACCATGATCGAACCATTTTGATATTTTGGTTGATACAATCGACGATGCATTATCACCGCCAGTATGGTGTTCTCTATGTTAATAACTTATTCATAATCAGATTCTAACCAGATTCTGGATTAATTATTAACAAATATCCTGTTAAATGTCTAAATAATAGTTAAGTAAATTGATCAGAAAAGACGGTTACAGTTAAAAAAAATAAAGCGAAAAGTTTCGAAAATCTCAGTCATAGTTACTTCAATTCAACGCTTAGCTGAAAAGATTTTAGTCGTGGATTGAAAAAAATTGAGATATTCCAGTAATCCTATTTAACGAAGTAGAAGTTTTAAGCTGAATTTATTTGTGATATAGAATCTGTTTGACAATTTTTATCTGGGGCTGTAATACTTGATTGGTCAAGCAAAGCTGACCCTCACCCAGGTGTTATTCATCCTATTTAATCACAAACCACTTTTAAATAATTCTCTTTGCTATCACTTGTTAATTAATGTGAAATCAATTATTCTTATTTCTGAATATTATAAAATCATGATTATGTCAAAAATCATTATCAACTACAAGTAATCTAAATCGATGATTAAATAATAGCCATAATTTGTAGGATTTATCATTAATTAGGTTTCCGAAGACCTTTTTTATCGTCATTTTAAAGTTTTTGGGCGTCAGACTTTGCTTTTTGCAGCTCTTCGACTCGCAAAACAACTCCGGCTTAAGTTCTAAGACAGTTCGATCCTCTGAATGAATATCGAAAATTCACTGAAGTTCGAGTTATTTACATCGAGTATTACACTCATATGAATTCATTTAATTTAAAACGTGCTCAGGGCTTGATACAGCCCGTTGTATTGTTTGGTACATTTACCACCAGGCTGACACTGAACCTGATATCTTTTCCGCTACCAACTTCGCTGCCTCGGTTTTATATATGACACCTTTAGATTTGAATGTTTAGGCACTGGGGAAAGTTACTAGTGCTCCATGATTTAAAAGATTATAATTGATTATCAAAAAATCATGTAATCATTGCAATCAAATGTCACTATTCAGTTAATAAACACTCTCTCTCTTTACGAAATCTAAAGTGTATAGTTGCTCTCTCAATCTAAAGTTGGATTACCTTAAGTCGACACAATCATACTAACTCCGTTCAGTAACTATTAAGTATTACTAAACCGATTTTTGGAGAGGTGAAAATGATCAAGACGAACCAAGAATTAAATTAATTTTGCCGACGACGTTTCGACGCTTTTAATTCAAGTCCTCATCAGGGCTATAAAAAAAAACACAATACAAAGGAAAAAACGAGGGAAAAAATTAAAATTTACAATTATTAATTTTACAGATGCTCAAAAACGAGAACCTATACGTATTATATATTTACTGACCTCTGTTTAAATTAATCAATGCATAATACGCCTTTCATCCGAATTTGCAGTCAAAATATCGTCAATAAATAGCCAACAATCCCAAGTCAATTTACTAATTTTCAAACTGGAATTGTAAATTTTAATTTTTTCCTTCGTATTGTGTTTTTTACAGCCCTGATGAGGACGTCAATTAAAAGCGTCGAAACGTCGGAAAAATTAATTTAATTATCTTGGTTCGTCCAATCAAGTACAAACACCACGAACGTTAGAATCTTCAACTGCATACGAACCGATTTTTCTTTTCAGCCTGTTTTTCTACCAGGAAGTAAATAATTTCCGAGGAGTTCGCGCACGAAAATATCGGCACTCGAGCGTAAAGCCTTAGGACAAAGGAGCGCCAGTGGCGCGCCAGCGGCTGGAGCGCGCACAAAGACGCACTCGATCGGGCCGATTGTGCGCGACGTATCGCCGCGGCGCTAATGAACCGCACATTATATTACCCGCGGGCTTTTTATTTAGCGCGTGCCCACGACCGCAAAAATCACCGGCGGCCCTTTCACGCTCGGCTGCGCGCCGCGAGAAAGAAGAGCGTCTAGCGGGTCCCCCGCCCGCATAAAGGAGCGACCGGCACAATGAGCCCGACTCCCGAAATATCCTCGATAATATAAATGTCGCCCGGGGTCTAATTATGCTCGCGCGCTTAAAAAAAAGGGTCTTGACTGCCGAAAAAAAAGGGCGAAAAATTCGCGGCCCATTGTCTCCGCCCCCGCCCGCGTCGAACGTCGATTGAAATTCCTGGGGGTTTGAGTGAAAAAAAAACGAGCGCGCGTTTACATATATCGAAAAAAAAAAAAGAGCGAGGGGGTCGACGGGAAAAGAAATTTCGGTGTAAAACACGCGGGCGCAGAAAAAGGAAGGAAGGAGAGCGCGAGATAGAGGGAAACGGGGGAGGGGGGAGAAGGCGAATCAATTGAAATTGAGAAAATAGAGGAGAGAGGGGGAGGAGGGGGGCGAATCGAATCGGATCGAAAGGCTGCATCGTCGCCGTGCCTATTGGTTCGAATTTCCGCTGAATGGACCACCCGGACCAGGCGAGAGAGCCCGACGATCTTGGCGAGTCGGGCCGCGTTTTCATGCCCATTTGTACGCCGCGAGCGTCGCATTCCACTCGTCAAAATTCTCGTCTCGAAGGCGCGGGCTTCACCCCTTTTTAGCATTGGCATAACTAATATTTCTCGCCCGGCGCGCCGCCTTTCGCCGGGGCAATGAAAACAAGTGGGTAGAGCGCCGAGAGAGGCATTAATAAGGGTAATATATTACCGGCTCCTTTGTCAGCGGGTATCTTTGGACTTTCGAGGACAGATCGCGCCGAAGCGAGATTCCGACTCTCCGCTACGTTCCTTAAATTGTTACGGCCCCGGGGATTAGAAATTTGTGCGTTGAATAAAGTTATATTAGATTTTACCATAAGGGACATTCGTCATTCTCTTTGTGGACGGCTTTTTTTTAAACCGTCAAATTAATTGATTCGACGATTTTTATTAATGGGCGTCAATCTTCAGTTTGTATACGACATTTCAAGGTGTACAGGATCGTGCGAGGTTACGCATTTATAAAAGAAAAAAAGTACAGTAACTGCGAAAAAAGTAACAGCTGAATTTTTACGCAAGTACTTTTTGAAAAATTCTATTTTTATTATTTACAAGACGTGTGGAAATTAATGCCTTATTATAAGAAATATGTATGAAAATATAGTAATGATCTTTTGCAGTAACATATGCATTATTATATATTTCTAAATAAATAAATTATTATTTCAAATAAATTTATATTACATAATTAATTGGTCCACTTCTATCTAGAGAAAAAATATTTCCAATAAATTGATTTGAAGGAGCTAAAAAAATTATTATTTTTTGAAATAAGAGAAGAGTAAAGTTTAAAATTTTTTTTTACACAGTCGATGCTAAAAGAAATTGAAGAAAATGTCATCTGTTAAGAAACCTTAAGTAATTGAAATTTTACTTTTATGTTTTTGATAATTTTTACTCAATGACACATAATACATAGTACATGCAACACAATAATAATCTTAATAATTGTAATAATTAGTAATAAGCGCCATCGTTTTAAAAAGTTGGATATTGTACATATATTTTTTACCATAAAAAAGAGGACTCTTTTAACTGCCATCAGGTACTTTACAATTTCTATGGCTCATCCTTCTTTGTAAAACCCAGTTGTAGAAGTAATAGAAACATTAACTTACTCGTAAAAGTAACAATTAAAAAAAAGATTTTATTACAAGATTGACAAAATTTATTTTATTTTTACCGCCAACTATTAGCCAATTCGGTCTACCAGCGTACAGCATAAAAGTTGGTCAACGGCCGGTCAACGTCTGGTATTTCCATTTATGAAAAACATTTTAAACTTTTATAAAATACATTCTTATATACATACCGCATATTTTAATAGGGGAGAGCGGGGCATACCGGATCATGGGGCACGGTGAACCTTCGGGGCATAGTGGGCCACCCCGATAAATATG
>UXGC01002510.1:0-11272 GCA_900480045.1 Eurytoma adleriae
TATGGTTTATACTATGACTCAAGTTAACAAAAAAATGATTGCGATATTAATTTTAGCTTCAGTTATATGGTTTATACTGTAACTCAAGTTAAAAGCAATAGCGTAACAAATTTTATATAGGGTAAAGAAAATGTAATATTTAGTGAGTTCCGCAAATCCTAGTATCCCTTTGAAAGAGAACTGAATGAACTTGTTTCTTGATACTGGCTTTGGGTTATTTTATGAATTAATATTTTTAAAAATATTCTTTTAGAGTTCATAAATTAAATTTCAATTGCTGCGTTACTCCATGTTAGTTTTTAGGATCAAGTGTATTGCAAACGCCTTTGACAAAACTTGATTTTTTGACCTGAAGAGTTTATTATCAGAGACCACTACTGATATGGATCACTTAAATCACATTTATTTATCCTCAAGCACTTTCAGCGGTACAGACAGAGAAAGCAATTATTAGCACAATAGGTTTTTTCTGTTTTGTTTATTGCCTTGCTTGAACACGAGCGCAACACCTTCTGAGAGATTAAGACCTTGCTGTAACAGATGTTTCGAGTAGCGATAGAATTAAAAAGTAGCAAATGCTTGAAACTCGGGCAGTGACCCACGCAATTCCATGTTTGGCTACTTTTTACCTACCGCTCGCATGAATCATCCTGTTAGCTACATTAACTTATACATTAATGTAGGTAATCGTTAAATTATACAAATGAAAAAAAAAAATGTTTTTGTAACACATGAACGATTTTCCATCCATAAATTGTTCACAACAAACTCTTTTTAGTCCAAGGGTTTGCTGGGATACTGCTGGCTTATCAGTGATTGTGCTGGAGTGATATATTTATGTGGTCCCTTTCCCCCTATAGCTGATAGAAGGCTAGCGATTTTAAGTAAATAAATACTCTGGCACGGATATTGCCTGGATGTCCTCATTGTACTAGCACCCAATTACTAATAATGGAACAATAATTATTTTGTAGTTTCTTTCTCGTAACTGCTTTATTTTATATTTCATTAAATCAATTTGTTTTTTATTTTTACGATTTCTCCATTTTACTGCATGCTAATATTATTGGGAGACAGAATCAAATTTTTCCTCCAAAGGGATGAGGCAGCATCACATTGTTCCCTCTGAAAGATGAGGCAGAATCAAACTTTAAACTAAGCTTAAATAATTTTTCTTATAAATTGAGTAAAAATAAAAAACAATTTTGCAGTCAGAATGTCTATCTCAGTAAAACAGCTGTCGGTTCAGTGAAAATTTTACATGAAAAATTTCAGCTCATTCATTAGCACGTATATTGCTAAATAATAATTTATTGTACCATTATACTAATTAAATTGTCAACTTCAAAATACTAAATATCAAAGATTAATGCAAAAGATAGGAAACTGATCAATTCCATAATCTCCTGCAACACAAATGAGTAAAAAAAATATTCATTAAAGTTATTATCCACTATTACTAGCTGTTATTTGCAACAGTCGAACAAATACAATCTTCATTTATCAGTTAGAAATTCAGATCCAGATGCCTTCTACCTTTTTAACCGGTTTCTTTTTGAAAGATATGTATTTGAAATGTTCTTAGCATTAAACTTAAAAATAAATCTTTTTCCACTCACAGTAAAAAAAGCGTATTTTCCATGGATTATTATAGGTAATTTCATGTTTTCTAAATAAAATAGTCTGTTTATTGCTGCCAAACTATGGCATGTTTATGCTTAAAAAACGATAAAAAGCTGCAGGGTATCTAGATGTGCAAGATAATTTCTAAGTGATAAAAATTCAAAATGTTTCACTGTAAGATAGAACGGTTTATTAAATAAAACTAGTTTGTTAAATCATTCATTCATCTAGTTATTGAGTATTTACAGTAAGTGGCAAGCATGTCATACCTTTTCTTTGTAACAGCGAGACATTTAGAACTTTTTTTTTATCACATAAATTCTCCTGCAGATCTAGATATCTTGTACCTCTTTATCGATTTTTTTCTTTGAAAGCATTTACTTGTCAAAGTCTGACAGCATTAAACGGATTTTTTAGTTACAAAAGACGATATGACCTGCAATAACCCATTTCAAAGACGCTTTTTATGAAACTCGAATGTGACAAACGTTCATTTAACTTATGGTCAAGTATTACTAATTCGTTGCGAGCAGGCCATTGCTGTTATAGGCAGCAATCAAACAATTATAAATATTGTTATCACTTTCAAACTAAATCAAAGAATTATAAATGATAGTGTATCTCTGGCTGGCACGTATATTGCCAGTAGTTATACAGTTTAGATTATTGTTTTTCAATATTATATAGTATTTAATCTATTTAAGCAGCTTCAAATAACTTGCTTTCATGAACCAAACTGATGTACCAGAGTATTTGAACGGACCTTGAGCCCTTGTGCGGATTGATTAGCTGTTAAATGGCAACAAACCCTTGCACTAATAAGAGTTACCTATGAACACCTTATGAATTTCTGAATGACCACGGACATTCAAAAATCCATAAATTGTTCACAACAAACTCTTTTTAGTCCAAGGGTTTGCTGGGATACGGCTGGCTTATCAGTGATTGTGCTGGAGTGATTTATTTATGTGACTGAGATAAGACTAGCGATTTTTAACTGTTATATTGGGTGGGGATTAATTTAATACAAAATTAAAGAATTTTCAAATAAGCTAACTATTTCCATTGTTTTTAGAAGCAATGTTTTTTTTAAATTTTTGGAAATAATTTAGGTTTCCAGAAGAATTATATTTTATTCACTCTACCAAGTGTAGCGTGTGTAGCATGGATAATGTTTAACATGAAGCAATATTGTTGTCTTTCATTTATACAATTTGAAAACAGCGAGGCTATTGCCGTCTCTCTCGCACTCTCATGGCCTGGGTTGCTGGCAGGCGAGTAGACGGCGCCACTTGCTTCGGCGGTCTACCCTACCATGCGAGTGCGAGAGAGATGTCAGCCTGACCGCGGCTTAGCTACACAAACATAATCTCGCTGACGCTTTTAACGCTCCTTAGTAATTTAAAAAAATTAAATAAATATTTATCGCTGAAAATTATCGCGGGTGTTGCGAAACGGTCGGAGTATCACAGTCGTCTGCCGGACAGCTGCGTGGACGCGCGACATAACCTAAAACTGGCTTTTCCTAATTTCTATTTTTGTTTTACATCATGACTGAATTCGGCTGAGGCTACGTGGAAGAATCACTGTGACAATTTCTCCATCCATTTCCCTTGTTGTTGCTGCAATTTCTACACTTCAATAGAAAGTTGTCCGTTTGGTGATGCCATCATTTTCATGTTAGGAGAGCCACGGCGTTGATCCCTCTTACAAAAGGTACACATTGATTGGTTTTTTATAGTTCTGTATCGGTTCCTTTTTTTAAATACTCTTAAATTAAACTTGGCAGCATTGAACGCAATTGTTTAGTTTATTATTACATGGAAATGCACCTACAGATCACGATGCCCTGTACCATATTTGAAACATAAGTATTTGAAAGATTGATAGTTTTAAACAAAATTATCTAGTTCCAAAAGATGATATGACCTATAATAATGCACTGAAAATATGCGTTTTTTTACTGTGAGTGGAAAAAGTATTCATTTAACTTCTTAACGAGTATTACTAGCTTTTCTTTGCAACCGTTAAACAATTACCATTTATCAGATAGAAATTCAACCACAGATCCAGATGCCTTCTTTTATAATCGATTTCTTTTTTAAAAATAATTATTTAAAATGTTCAAAGCATTAAACTCAGAAATAAATATCTTATTCCACCCACAGTAAAAAAAGAGTATTTTCAGTGTATTATTATAGGTCATTTCATCTTTTCTAAATAAAAAAGTCAGTTTAATGCTGCCAAACTTTGACATGTTTATACCTAAAAAGAAAAACCGATAAAGAGCTACAGGACATTTAGATCTGCAAATTAATTTCTAAGTGACAAAAGAGACATTATACTTTTTTTACTGTTAGAAAAATTGAGTAAATAAAATAATTTATTAAATATTTCATTCATCTAGTTATTGAGTATATATAGTCTGCTGCAAGCATGTCATACCTTTTCTTTCTAAAAGTGAGTCATTTAGAACTTTTTTTTATCACTTATAAATTCTCCTGCAGATCTAGATCCCCTGTAGCTGTTTATCGGGTTTTTCTTTAAAAGTATTTACTTGTCAAAGTCTGACAGCATTAATCAGATTTTTTAGTTACAAAAGACGATATCACCTGTAATACCAATCATGTAACTCATGATCGAGCATTACTGATCCACTGGAAGTATGCCATAGCTTATATTCGCAGCAGTGGAACAATTATGAATATTGTTGTTACTTTGGAACAAAATTTATGAATTTTAATTTATATTGTCACTCTGGCACGGATATTGCCTGGAGTTAGTTTACAAGATTGTTTCTAAATATTATTTGGTATTTCATCTATTTTATCAACTGAATATTGCTTAGTTTTATGAATCAAACTGAAGAAGTAACAGAGCCTTTGAACGGACCTTGAGCCCTTTTGCGAATAGATTATATTTGTTCAATCGCAACAAACCCTTGGACTAATAAGAGTTCTCTGTGAATATCTTATGAATTTCTGAATGGCCACGGCCATTCAAAAATCCATAAATTGTTCATAATCAAGTATTTTTAGTACAAGGGTTTGCTGGGATACCGCTGGCACATCAGAGATTGTGCTGCAGTGATTTATTTATGTGGCTGAGAGAAGACTATCGTTTTTTAACTGTTATATTGGGTGGGGATTAATTTCATATAAAATTAAAGAATTTTTAAATAAACTCAATTTTGATTTTTTTTACAAGCAATTTTTTAAAATATTTAGAAAAAATATAGTTTTCTACCACACTTTTGTTTTATTTTATACTTAGGCAAATCTTATTTGTGTCTGTGATTTATTTTACTGATAAGCATGGCATTATTAATTGGCATTTCTTAATATAGTGATTTTAATTCTTTCAAATCAAGTATCGGACAAAATATTTTGATTCACTTTGTGCACTCGGTATTTTCTCATGACAAGTTCATAAATAAAATTTCAATTGCTGCGTTACTCCATTTTAGTTTTTAGGATCAAGTGTATTACAAACGCCTTTGACAAAACTTGATTTTTTGACCTGAATAGTTAAAATATGTTTTTGCAAGGTCAAACTTTTCTTCTAGGGTAGTTTACGGGGTTTTCTGAGTTTGTTGCAATGGGCTATTGCAATATTCTTTTTCAGCCAGTGATTGAGCTCGTTCGCGAATGACGATATCCGTCTATCTATGTCTCTTGCACTGTTAGTTCTTAGCTTCGGTAAAGCATTTGAGGGTATTTGTTTAACTTAATACTTGTTAGTTATTAGATATGCGCCTAATGAAATGGATTTCCCGAGAAATCACTTGACATGTCAAGTGGCAAATCTTCCCAACTGACTAGTTATTAGAATTAAGTGTATTTCAAAAATCACTTTTTTGTGGCAACAATTGTGATTTGTACTGACAAGGGCTATTACTTGCTGTATTCCGCAAGTCCTTTTAATATCTCTAGTCGCGAACGACATTATTCTTGAAGATATATATGTGCTTAACTTAATAACTTTTTATTATCAGAGGCCACTAGTGATATGGATCACTTAAATCACATTTATTTACACTCAAGCACTTTCAGCGGTACAGACAGAGAAAGCAATTATTAGCACAATAGGTCTTTTTAAATTTGTGAAAATTAAGAAAGTTTCCTGTAAGATTTCTTGAAAGCTTACTGGAATCTTTCGAGGTAATCTTTTTGTCAGTAATTTTTCCCAGAAATATTGTACTTCCAGAAAGCTTTCATGAATCTTTCGCCGGGAAGCTTGCATGCTATGTGGGGTCTGTTTTGTTTATTGACTTGCTTGAACACGAGCACAACACCTTCTGAGAGATTAAGACCTTGCTGTAACAGATGTTTCTAGTAGCGATAGAATTAAAAAGTAGCAAATGCTTGAAACTCGGGCAGTGACCCACGCAATTCCATATTTGGCTACTTTTTACCTACCGCTCGCATGAATCATCCTGTTAGCTACCTTAACTTATACATTAATGTAGGTAATCGTTAAATTATACAAATGAAAAAAAAAAAATTTTTTATAATCAAATCTTGTAATAATGTAAATAATTGTCATACATTCCGTAATTGTCTCTTGAAAATTGATATTACTTATTTAAAAAATTGGTAACTTATATCATCAAAATTTATGCGTTGCTAAGTCCACGGAGTAATTCAAACTTCTTCAAGCGTCATCATATATATTTGTTAATTGCAGATTTGTATTTGTATTTGCAAGTGGATATTGCTTGGACATCAGGGCACCTTTATAAGTTACACTTTAAACTACAGAATTGGCAATCACTTATTTTAAACATCAGTAGCTTACCACATCAAAATATATGCATTGGAGATTTTAGCGAGTAATTCTAACTATTCAGTTAAATTGCAGATATGCAATCCTATCTTCTAGTTGATATTACTTGAACATGTACTCATCATTATCATTA
Source organism: Eurytoma adleriae (assembly GCA_900480045.1). Taxonomy (NCBI): domain Eukaryota; kingdom Metazoa; phylum Arthropoda; class Insecta; order Hymenoptera; family Eurytomidae; genus Eurytoma; species Eurytoma adleriae. The sequence goes on from UXGC01002510.1 coordinate 6,542, forward strand.
TAAGTTATATTTTAAAGTAATTTTTTATGAATATGTTGAATGAAAGTAAAGTAATTCTTCTTTTGTGTAGATAAAGGTCCACAAAGTCTGTTATCGGTCATTTTGGTGTAATTCATACTTTTTAAAAAAAAGGTGAAAATAGATCTGAAACATACAGAATATGTGCTATCATCTGGATGATACCACATATTCTGGGGGTTCAAGATCTATTTTTGCCTATTTTTTAAATATTTATGAATTGCACAAATGTCATCGACAACACATACTTTCTGGATCTTTACCTACAGATACATATCTTTAATTACAGATTTTTAATTGTATTTGCAAATGGATATTGTTTGGACATCAGGGCACCTTTATAAGTTACACTTTCTGAAAAACTCAACAATATGACATCGCTTGAATTAGATTTAATTAAACATTGGTAGTTTACGTCATTAAATTTATGCATTGGAGATTTTTTTTCAAGTCGACATTGATTAGACATCTAGGGATCTTTATAAATTAAATTTTTGGCAAAATTCAATATTTTAATGAGTATTTTAATAATTTATTTTATTCATGCCACTTGATATATGTAATAAAATATTTATTTTACCAAAAATATAAAATAATGACGCGTAGATCCACTAGGAAATAAGATTGCATATCTGTAATTTAACTACATGTATAGTATATTACATACCTAGCCCTGTATAATAAGAAATGTCTCAGATCACATGTAATTGCCGACCGAGGCGAAGCCGATGCTCCCGATGGAGCGCAGAGAGGGAAATTGCACTTTTGGCGAGCGTGTGGTGACAAAAATATTTATAATGTATGTTCTTACAGGTCCTAACGTGAAAGTCATCATCGCAGAAGCAGTAAGCCTTGTGAATTACTAACCTGCTGCTTAAGTAAATCATCGTGGTGCGGGCTACGCTATAGTTGTTTTTATTAGCTAGTCAGTGTGCTCAAGTGCAATTACGTATGAAGTTTTAGGTGAGAGTAAATTTTACTTTCATACTTATAATTCATTGACCATTTCCATAATGTATGGCCTTACAGGTCCTCAGGTGAAAATCAGCATTGTATATTACAGCATTTGCAGAAGCACTTACAGCAGTAAGGTTAGGAAAAGCAAGGTCTTATTACCCGGGCAGTGGACCCATGCAGTAAGCTTTGTGAATTACTGACCTGCTGCTTAAGTAAGCACTTCTAAATAACCATTTTGCAATTAATCTAAATAACCGATAATTAAATGTGCAAATTTGGCATCCTCGCAAAAAATTCAAGTTCTTGCTTGCGAAAAAAAAATTGAATATTTCTACTGAAATGGTAAATCTTCGTTCTTTAAAACGCGTTAGGAACAAAATTGTTGCACGAAAAGCAGCTACGTGCAGGCAACGATTGCCTCGTTGAATGATACGGTTCTCGCCGACGATTTGAAAAAAATACTTTGTTGCACTACAATCGTACGCATTCTCGCAAAAATGCTAAATGGAGTTGACTTTTATAATTTGTACAGTGCCTGTCATGAGTGCCCACTCTTAGACGATGTTTTGACCACTTTTAATTGATCCATACAAAGGTACCAGAATAATCTAGGAATAAATGTTATGATAGAGGATTCGAAACGATTCCCCTTCGATAAATTTGAATTTGAGGGCCACAAATACCCGATTGAGCCTCTCGTAGTTTCTGCAATTTTAAATAACCATTTTGAAAAATACCGTCCATCCAAAAACCAGCGATGTAAAATAATTAATCTAAATCTAAAGGGAATGAATACAACGAATGCGCTTTTAGAAACAATTTCAAATTTCGCCATAAAAAAATGGAACGTTTGGAAATGCAATGTATAAAAAAAGAGGAACATATTTCCTTTACGGATCTTAAGGTGGCAAGGCACAGTTAAACCTGACTAATTACGTGATTATTTTTACCGTAATTTTATAATGTTGGATTTACAATAATTCATTCTAAGTACTTATTTGAAACTAATAAGGTTACAAAGCAGTTTCAAACCAATTAAACCCAAAAACACTTATTCGAACCCAAATTATGCATTACGCTGTCCGTGCAAGGCTTGTAAGAGATTATCAGTTCTGTCGCACTCTATCTCATGCTACACTCATCCTATTGAGTTACATTTTTTTTATTTTATAAGATTTTTAATTCCTTAACAAGTGAGTGAAATAGAATATTACAAAAATGCAAGCAAGATTTGAAATTTTACTTAAAATAAAAGAAAATGTTAAATTAAAAAAAACGATGAGTGTAGCTTGAACGGACAGCGTAATGCATAATTTGGGTTGGAATAAGTGTTTTTGGATTTAATTGGTTTGAAACTGCTTTGTAAACTTATTAGTTTCAAATAAGTACTTACAATGAATTATTATAAATCCAAAATTATAAAAGTATGGTAAATTAAATAATCATGTAATTAGTCAATTTATCGACAGCGATTCAATTAGCGTTATTCAAGATGAATTGACCCACGCAGTAAGTCAAATGTATTGTTAATCTGCTGCTTGATTCAGTGATCCCATTGCATTCGAGCAGGGACATCAAATCAATTCAACATCTTCGTACCTTCATCATCCCTTACCTCAGGGTTAGTTTTATTTTTACAAATATAATATTACTGTGCTTGTAATCTCGTATGTTGAATTTCCTTTGTTATACTCTTCATACATTAAAAACCAGGATAGCTTCTCTTTCCTTTTAATTAGTTTTATATACTTCAGAATTAAATATCTTATTATACAACATTGTAAAATCATTGTTAACGTAAATAAAAAGAGAATTATGTATCTCAAAGTCGAATTTAAAATAGTTATCTAACATTATTTTAGTTAAAATGTGCTGCTTAAATTAAAACTTCTATACTTGTACTAAATAAAATATCAAAATCGTATATTTTTTAAGCCACTTATTATTAAGACATGTAATAAAAAAAATTATTTAAAATACGATTCTTTGGGCAATACTTTTATTAATAAAAAAACAAGTTTTAATAATTTGTCTTAAAATTACTTGCACGATTCAACGTTTGAAAAGAATTTTCAAATGGTTTTTATTTACTGAATTCTTATTAATATTATAAAGTTGTATTAAACACCATTTAAATGTGAACATATTCATATAGCAACAAACGTTTGCGAAATTGCTTCAAAAACTGAATCTTGAATTAATAAAAACTCAGTGTTATAGCAGATATACAAATAACAAAGTCAATTTACTTAATAATTATTTTGGAATTATTTCCCAAAAAGAGATACTAAATATAAATTTCAAACTGACGTTACACAAGCTATTTTTCAACATTTGAATCCTTGCTGTAACCAATTTTTCTAGTAGCGGTAGTATTAAAAAGTAGCAAATGCTTGAAACTCGGGCAGTGACCCACGTAATCGATTTTTTTCCAGAATTGCAATTTCGAAACCAGTATGATTTTCGCAAATCGTTTAAGTTGTTATTTTGGCGACAATCGGTTACTCAGACAAAATATGTCGAGTATTTACGAAAAAGAAAATAGTGAAATCTGAAAAATAGCTGTTGCTCGTCGGGAGGGATTTGAAAGAGCTCCTCAAATTGTTCAACCAAATACAAGAGTATGTTTCAACTGCTACCAAAGCATTTTAAGAGAAATACGCATGATTCAAGAAAATCCGATGAGCATGCGATTAAATGTACTTAAACAGACTCGCAATAATTCTTGTTTTATTTGCAACAACGTAAATAACTTGCAGAGATTGTCTACCGAATGCAAAGTACACGTTTTTATTCTTTGTAATATATTTTTGCCCGATACAGTAAGATCGTGTAATCATCACTTCGATGAGCGCGGATACGTTTTGCGTTGTTTATTAAATGGTTTGCAGTATATAAATCGTCCGTACGTTATCCAGGGTCCATACTTACAAGCTTTTCTGCAAGGAATGAGAAATGCTTCGTTAGATAATCGAATATTTAACGATGTTTATGACTTAACGAATGAAGAAGAATACATTTTAACAACTCTGACTAAAGAACAGTTCAATCAGCTTTTTACTTACTGTGATGGAGTCCCTGGTAGGCACATTACAATAAAAGATTTACTCATATTTTTATGTAAATTACGCCAGGGACTCTCAGATGAATTCCTCACCACAATATTCCAGTACAATAGCAGACGAGATACAAGTTTGGCTGTTGCCGCTGTGAGGCAATCATTAATGTCGCGATTCGTTCCAGAGAACATTGGATTAAATGCAATTACAAGAGATGAATACATTCGACGACACGTAACTGAATTTGCTAATGTTTTATACAATCCACAGCCAAATACTTCTGCAGCAATAACGTACATCGACGGAACTTACAGCTACTGCCATAAAAGCAGAAATTTTCGAGCACTGCGACAATCATTTTGTCGTCATAAAGGGCGGCATCTTATAAAGCCAGCACTTATGGTTGCTTCTGATGGATATATTTTAGATATTCACGGGCCTTATTTTTCCGATGCTCAAAATACTAATGCAGCCATGCTTCGGAATGAATGGGACAACGATGAAGACCTGAACGACTGCTTTCAAGATTAAGACATTGCAATTACAGATAGTGGTAGAGTTAAAGAGTGGCAAGTGCTTGTAACTCGGGCAGTGACCCACGCAATAGACGGCTTGCTTACTTTTGCTTTCTCATAGAGAAAGCTTTGTGACGGTAAAAAAAAAATTTTTTCTATTTTCGACTTAGAAGCACTTATTT
>UXGC01002511.1:0-11271 GCA_900480045.1 Eurytoma adleriae
GCGGACTTAGGGCAGGCAGATGCTATAAAATACTGTACGATACTTGTAACCTAAAATGGCACATCATTGCACGGCGCTACTTTATCGCTAACTATGCGCCGTGCTATAAAGTGCCACTTAGGTCACACGTATCGTAATGTACTATTTCGTTCCTCCTATTTCGTAACCAATCTGAAATTCCCTGACAAAAAGTTTTGAGTGTTGTTTGACGGTTTTTGGTCAGCTCACGCTTTTCTATGATAGTAATTCATATTCATCAATGTGGTGAATATGACGACTAATTTTGATTATTTATTATTAACTTTATTTCTTTTCTGATGTCTGCTTAGGCAAAAAAGAAAAGTTCCTTCTTATTAGAAGGATACACCAGCCCGGTTCTTTTTTATTGTTAGTAAAGTTGAGTTTACTCCTGGCTCATCGATGTGACTAATTCACTAAGAATTACCACTCTCAGTACTTGTATATGCATTTCGATTCCTTTTTTACGATCTCGTTAATATTTTTTTCATTACATTATGAAAAAATGTTACTGTCCTTGCCGTAGTTTCAAGAATTTCCACCCTGTCTCCTTCATCTGTGGCTATGGTAACCATGACATATTTCGAGATTTAGAGTCATAGAAAAAGAAAGCTTCTGAGGAAAACGAAAAATAGAGTTATAAGGACGGGAAGTTACTATAATCAGCCTTGTAGTAACTCACTAAAAAATTTAGAAGTAGAGACAGTTTCAGGGAAAAGAATAGAATGTTAAAGCTAACTGATCTATAAAGACGGGATAGAGAAATAATAGATGTTTGCCTATAATTATACGAATTTCTTTGTCTGAAAGAAAGCGTCTTGAGGAAAGAAAATTGGAGCGACTAGAGTATTAAATAAATTTATTAAAGCAACTAGAGTAGAGAATTAGAGTATAGAAAAATCAGTGATTTGAGCGTTCTGGGATACACAATCAGAGATACAAACAGTCACAGGCGAATGTAGAGAATCAGATAGATGCATGTCAATTAAAAGGAAAGAAACTACGTGCAAAAGTTAAAAATTTCTCAAACATTTTAAAAAAGTACTGAAGTAAGTTCTATTTGTGTTCCTTTAATAATGCACACTTTAATCATTTTAAGTTTTTATTATGTAACTATCACTTTCATATCCACGCTGGAGCCCTGCACGAATGAAAAAAAATAATACCTGCAACTTGTTTGGTACAATTGCCAACTGGTGCTACTCGGGTAACATGGCGCGTGCCCTTGTGCACAATATGCAAATATACCTCACTCTTTACACAATGTAGTACTTTAATAGCATCGTTTCAAACATACATTCACAGGTATTTTTTTTTTTAATAAAGTAGCTACTAGCTACTGGAGCTAATAGAACAAATCTCTTCTTCCAGTTTCTATTGCTACCCGTCCTCATTTTTCTCTTTATTTAGATGGTTTATGTTCAGATATCCTCTTCTTTTAATTAAACAAAGCACATGAGTTTCTAAGAGTTTCAGCATTTTAACTAGTTTTTCTACTACTCCTGCTGTTTTTAGTTTCTTATTCAAAGTTTGTTTTTTTTAAATGGTTTCTGTCTCGGTTCCACCTATCCCTTGTAAACAATTCATTGTTCATAAATAGAGAAGGTCCCCGTAAAGATAACTCTAGATAAAAATAATAATTCTAATAACAATAATAATAACAGTATCAATAACAGCAATGATAGTGGCTATATCAATAATTACTACACGGAGAAAAATGTTGTATTAAATTTTACGATAGTCTTCGAAAAATGAGTATAGTAGCCACTGATCGACAGACATCTTATCTTCTATTAAAATTTGCTAGAAACTATACTACAATTAAAGAAAAGTAAATTTTAGAATCGGGCATACGGAATTTTAGTAGAACTATAGTAATTTTTAGTAGACGGTATACTAATATTTATTTTTTCTTATTCTAAAAGAAATATTTGAATTTTTTAATGCATTTATATATTACGCAATAAAACGAACCTAACCACCTATTTCTAAATTACATTACAAATACCGAACGCGACGCTTAACGTATATTTCGCAAACGACGCTGTTTAAAATTTATGATAGAAGCTACTTAAATCGTTCTTATACATTAATTAATTTTGCGTCTGATGACTTGTAAGTACGCGACGCCACCTAGTCTTCTATTTAACATTACTGCAGCAGCACAGCTGCCTGCGCATGCGTGTGCGATCTGCGGACTGTTTTTTCATAAGTGACATCTATATGTTTTCTCGAGAATTTTCCAAATTTACTACGTTTACAACAAAATTTGTTAGAAGATTCATTAAATTTTGAAAATAGAATTTTTACTACAATGAATACTGTATTTGGTGCAAATGTTTCGCCCTTTTTATATCATATATATCAAAATTTAATACAGAATATGTACTACAAAATTTAGTTTACTAATTATTTATATTAAAATACTAAAATTTCTCCATAAAGCAAGTTTGTCGAATAGTAGAGATTATACTAGATAGATAGATAGATAATAAATTTATTGTATATCAGTCTTATACAAAAATTACAAATTAGGTACAAAAAAAATATATATATACTAATTTTTAATGGGAGATTTTTCTCCGTGTAACAATCCTACGTAAAAAGTCCCCATGTGGTAACCATGTAGTAATCATATGGAAATCATGTGGTAACCACATGGCTACGTGAGATCTACGTGAGAACCATATGGGAACCGTGTGAGGATTTGCTGTGGCATCCCATAAGGAACCACATAGATAACATGTGATCCTCATATGATTGCCACATGATTGCCACATGGTTACCACAAACTAAGTACAATTATATTTTAGTATTGTGAGGTACCTATGGGATAATGACATGGTTTTCATGTGATTTTCACATGGCTTTTTATAATTTCATATTTTCATATTTTCATATTATCTTATATTAATTAATACAAGAAAATATGAAAATATAAAAATTGAAAATATAAATCATGTGGCAATCATATGAAGATCGTATGGTATCCATGTGGTTCCTCATGGGATGCTACAGTAAAATCCCACACGGTTCCCACATGGTTCTCACGTGGTTATCATGCGGTTACCACATGATTTCCACATGACTACCATATAATTATCACATGGGATCCATGTGAGACATTTTACGTGGGGTGACAATAGTAGTAGCAATAGAAATAGGTATGACTATGGGTGGTATGAAAAATGAGAAACGTCATTTCTTAATTAATCACTTTACTTTTTTTTGTAGGCAACTTGACAAACTTGAAAGCCCGTTATATTATCCCAGTGGACCTGAACTCTCTGATTTATCGCAATGCGATCCTCTTGGCACAATACAACCGGCACGTTGGTAACGTCAGCAACGCCGAGCAATATGAAAAGCGCGCTTTAGAGTGGCAACGGGCGGTGACTGCAGTTCTTTGGCATGACGAGGTCGGGGCCTGGCTTGACTATGACATGCTTAATGACTTGAAGCGCGACTACTTCTACCCGACGAACATTTTGCCTTTGTGGACTGGTTGCTACGAAGTTTCCCGTCGCGAAGAACACGTCTCGAAGGTGCTAAAGTATCTCGAGAAGAGCCAAATCATGATGAACCTCGGAGGCATTCCCTCAACTCTGGAACACTCCGGTGAACAGTGGGACTATCCTAATGCTTGGCCGCCACTCCAATATTTTGTCATTATGTCACTTGACAATACCAATGACCCTTGGGCACAGCGCCTCGCCTATGAGATGAGCCTTAGATGGGTCCGCAGCAACTACAAGGCCTTTAACGAGACGAACAGTATGTTTGAGAAGGTGCGTTGCCAAATGGTTTGCAGCCATGTTCTTGTTTCTCTAAAGCTTGGCTTTCATTACAGTACGACGCCACAGTCTCTGGAGGACACGGTGGAGGAGGTGAATACGAAGTGCAGCTCGGTTTTGGCTGGTCCAACGGGCTGATTCTCGACTTGCTGGATAAGTACGGCGACCGGCTTACAGCTGAAAATCATTTTGTTCCTTCGGATGCAGCGATCCGCAGCGAAGCTCCTGGTGTCTCAACAGCCGGCCAACTTATGACGGGTCTCTTGGCACTGATTATATCGCTAGCTGCAGGATTCATAGGGTGAGGTAGGTACCGTTTTAGATGGTTAATTTTAAATTACAGGCTTATATCACAGACTTACTTAATTTCTTTTCTTTATTTGTTTCAGATTTACAAAACAAAAGGGCACGAATTACTAAAAATGAGGTCCGCGAGCATTAGTATTATTAGAGTAGGCGCAAAAAAACTCCTTGGTAAGGGAGTTTATCTGTGAGAACGCTCAAGCAACGACGTTACCAATTTACCAGTAATAAAAAACGAGTCTATGTTACGCACATAAAAAGTCGAAAATATTGTGTAGCTAAACATTCTGCACAGATTTATCTAGTCAGAGGACCGAGATATACGCGAAGCTTAATTGCTAAATAAGGGTCTTGTGCATGTTTATCCTCAATGTCGTTTGCCAAATCCTTAGTATTAAGTATAATTAATTTTTGTTGTGACATGGAGCAACATTCTCCAATAGAAATAGATAACTGTGAGATTGGTACAGTGTCGCAGTGCCAATCGAGTCAATTGTCCCCGTCTTTCATTGTGCACATGCTGGTTCGGATTTTTTACTTCTAATTGTCCACCAAAATTCCAGTTATTATTTACTAAAAACTCAATAGTGACTAGCCACGAGACCTTTTTAACTGTTGCATTGATTGTGATACTCAAAAGGGCCTACCTTAGCTAGAAAATTCATCAACTCTAAGTATTAAAATATTTATGAAGGAGATAAGTTTAATATAAATTGTTGAGTAACGGTAATGTAAGCGTAATTAATGCAAAAATATTTTATATCCGCAATCTCTATGAATAAAATAAGATCATCGTGAAGATGCTCTTTTTCATCTTTGATGTAATTAATTCAAAGCGGTAATGTTAGAATTAATTTATTACAGTTAATCTGTATAAACTCACATAAATTTTACTATATTTTTATAATATACAGTAATGTAATTTTTAACATTCCCGATTTCACGTAAAACGTACAAGAATTGGCGAAAATTACAAGCGCAAAATAATTTATTTGGCATTGGTGAACAAAAATTATGTGTATCCTGTGTTCAGTGTAGCTTAAAATAGCATTATGTGTGTATTAACAGCTTTGCAAGATTATGTGTTTTATACAAAGCAAAAAATAAGAGTTATTGCATATTATTATTATTATTATTACATTGCATGCTAGTGAATTTTCTTATTCCAACCTCCACTCCTCATATTTTAAAACACTTAGAAGTGCATGTGAGTTCCTTTCTTTAATAAACGAGAAGATCAGCTCGGAGTGACAGAAAGAAACCATCCAAGGCAATAAAAGTCCTCTCTCAACAGTGACTCTCATCTTTGTTCAAGGCGTTTTCTGTGATGTAATCTAGCGTAAAACGGTTAAATTGAGTATGCCAAAAATAAATAAATTGTCCTTTCCTTTCTTTCTTTTTCTTCTGACTACAAGCGTAAACTAGCGTAAAACTTACAACTTTTCCTTTCGTAGAAAAACGTATTAAAATAAATATTTAAGCAACCACCGCTTAGATGTGCATGTACTTAATTAAAATAAATTTTATTTTAGCAAATTATTTTTTATTCCAAATAAATGTTAACTCTTTCTAATTTTAGTTTAATCCTTCCTTTTCCTAATTAAACAATTCCAAAAATAAAACTTCTTTTTATGTCATTCTTATTCACAAAATCACTTTTACTTAACGTATGGCATTTGACGAATGGTAGCCGAACAATTATTTCGATTTATTATTATTTCCGCTTTATCTTTTCTAAAATTAATTAGCAAAATTTAGTAAGTGCAATACTTTCGGGAAGTGCAACTATAGATTACCTATAGCTATTGTTAATTTGTGTAAAGAATGTTAAAGGAAAAAGTGCTGTAGCTTCGTGAAGGAGAGTGCAGTAGAGCGAATCATTTTTTGGGCGAATCGCCGGGAGAGGGCAGACGTGCGTGTGAATGCAATCTAGATCGCGAGAAGCGATAAGCAGCGCGCGATTCGCTTGAGAAACTCCACACTCTCAAGGCTAGTAGAATAAAAATGTGTATTTGTCTAGTCAGCTCAGTTCTTACCCGTAGCTACGTATGTCGTCGTCGACTCGATCACAACTGCTAACTTCCTCATTACAAGACTAATCAAACTCTCCTTTCTATTACCTTTCAATGAGAAAGGAACGTTTTCCAAATGTACAAGTTCATTTGTGATATTATTTTTAAAAAATGTCGAGAACCAAGCAATTGCCAAAATAATCTTAAGTGCTATTGTGACACCATTCTCTTAAGACTTTTACAATTATTATTATTATCTAAATTGTGCTATTAAACGCATCTTTCGTCTTGCAAAATTAATCTATCCATCAAAAAATGTTCCTAAATTACTGCACTTTTATGGACTTTTAATTCACTTTTATTTTATATTCCTTATAAATGAATTAAATAGTAAATTGGTCGATTATCTGACGATTATTTTATCTTATTAATATTTTTTCTTTACATACTGCTAATTAAATCGAAGGTCATATCGAAAAACAACATTAATTGTGATAAATCTCTTACTATTAATTACAAACTATTCATAAAAACACCAGGCTATTTAATGATGATGTTTATAAAATAATGTAAATTTTCTATTGTACAATTACAAAACTTTTCTTATTGATCTTTCTTTTTCAATTTTTACTATAGAATTTTGAAAGAAATAACACAATAATTGTGAACCATGTCATTAACTTTTCATTGCTCAACGACTCAAATGAGAAATTCAATTTTTATAATACTAAATTGTACATTATATTACTTGCAATTACTACTCATAAAAGTCTGTTGCATACTCTATCTACGAAATTACTTTTTTTATTTTAACTTACACATACCAACGTAAGACTGATAATTTTTAATCACATCTTCCATTGTGCCCATTCCATCTATCCTTATAATAATGAATTAATTGGTATAATTAATATATAATTAATGGGTTTGTTTTGATCTTAGAATTACAACCTTTCTAATTTTGAATGTAAATTAACGGGCGCCTAAAAATAATTGTTTTCAGAGTTTATAACAGAGTTGCAAAAAATTGAATTATTAAATATTTAAATTAAAATTGGATTTTGATTTTGTATTTAAATATTTTTAATCCAATTAAACTTTTATTTTATTTTCTTCTCGTATTTTCTAATATACAAATAAATTAAATAAAAATTTTAAATTAATTGACTTTTTAATTAAAAGTTTTATGTATATGTATGAAGAACCCTCAAGTAGAAAATCAAAATCTAATTATAAATTAAACTTGATTTAATTCCGAAAATGATTTAAATATTTGCAACGCTACTCTAAAATATGTAGCTCACACCAAAATCTTATTTAATTAAGATTAACAGAATTTTAATAGGTTTATTGATTCAGTTATTTTTTCTATTTACTGATTGAACTTCACAATAGTCGAAACAAATTTAATAGTATGTATGACATTTGCTTTTTGTTTGTAATATATAAATGTTAAAATTGGACTAAAAAACAAAGCATGACTGCATGAATCATCTAATTTCCTTGTAAAAAAATTGGGAATTCCTTGATTTGTTTTCTAAGCGCCTTAACTTGACAATTAAATTTCAATTATTTGATTTCAACGAACTAAGCGATAGGCGGGCTTAAAGCAAAAAAAAATGAATCATTGAATTTAAATGAATTCATTAAATGAAGCGGTTACTTTCAAATCTTTTATATGAAGAAAAAAAGCACCAATTATAAAAAAACTACAGGATTCAAAGTTTGTGTCATATTTAATGGATATTCAAAATGTAAAAGATTTATACCTTTACACGAAAAAAATAAAGAGCGAAATAAAAAATCGTGCTTACAAATTACGTATTTGAGCATCGAAATGCAAACTATTTAAAATATAAACCAGTTAGTATCACTGGTCATTAACTAATAATTGACCAGTATACATTTACACATTATTTGCACACCATTACACTCTTCCAAATTTTCGCTCGAAATTTCTCCGATGAGGTGCATGAGTATGTACATAAATGTATATAAAAAATCTTTAAAAGAGTGCTTAACGGTATAAAAGTATCTATGTATGTAAGTTTTCTATTTTTTTCTATTTATTGAAAATGTAGATAAATGAACAAAAATTTATAGAAACGGGTATGTACAAGTGAGTATAATTGTAATTTATACAACTGTTCGAATTAACACACTAATAACACGCTTTTACAAACTATAATTACATATATTTACATACATACTTTTCACTAGGGTACTTTCTCAATACGTTTTTTATAAAATTCTTATGAGAGAGAGAGAGAGAGAGACAGGAGAGAGAGAGAGAGAGAGAGAGAGAGAGAGAGAGAGAGAGAGAGAGAGAGAGAAAGAGAGAGAGAGAGAGTCTGAGAGAGATTGTTTTAAAAAAGAAAACACGGTTGATACTTTAAAAATGCTTAATTTATTATTTGTTGTATAATTTGTTATTTGTAAGCTAAAATTTTTCAAAAAATTTAAACCTATTTAAATATCTTTTAAGTGCTTGTACATTTATTTATTTGTATAAAACAAACTGTTCTGAGAAGGCTACCAAATTTTAAAAATAGAATTACTACTTAATTATGTACTGAATGAGGATGATTTATATACAATACTAATCTTTATCATATTATTGAAAATTGGCACTATTTTACCAACTAACTTCAAAATTATTGAGCGTTTGAGTCTAATACTTTGGCTTCTTCCTTTCTTTCTCGTATCAAAATGTAAGAAAACGTCTTTTTCCTTGTAACAAATTATAATTAGAGAGATATAAAAATAATCTCTTCAAAAATTGATATTTTGCACATTAAAAAACCATTACAGTTTTATTAGTTTTAGAAGAATAAAAATAAGAGTTAAAAATAAAATATAAAAGCTTAAAAATGAAAAGTTATACCTTAAACTGCTTAGAGGGGTCTTTGGTGCTGCCTCTTCACATGTTTATAGCAATGAGAACTATTTGAACTTGATTTTTGTTTTCAAAATGCTTAGGTTACCGAGAGATCCCGCTTCAGTTGTAATTTTATAACCTATAACTAATTATAAAGATTTCTTGATGCCCATTCTCTCATATTATCGATTATTTTTCTTTATTTGGCTTTCTTCACATTTTGGTGGAAGAAAACTTTGTCTACGGTTTCCTTCAGATATCTAATAATCCAGAATTTTACATTCTCCTTGTTATTTTAAAATTATTTTATTTATTTAAATTTTACACGGAAGACATAAATAAGCTGATCATCATAATCAGTATTACATATAACATCATCATCACTGTTAGGATCATTATCACTAAGATATTTTGAGTAACCAATATATATTGTAAGAATAATAATAAGAATGAAAGGTAAACTGTATATCTTCATTTTCTCAATATTAGTAATTTGTAAAAACCCATTATTGTAATTTTATAATGAAGTTTTTTCTTTCACGTATTAAAAATTGTTCAAACTTTATTTATCTTTTGAAATTCCAATAAGCAGTTAAAAAGAGGCTCGGTTTATTATCTTAAATTGATTTGTAATGGAATAAATTAATAATAGACGAGTACGTAAGTTTGTCTTTATCATTAGTTTATATTTAAAATGAATGTCTTCTAGTTTCGTGAGAACAACCAACAAAACATTAACGAAGCGTTTTAAATAAAAAAGGAGTTTAAGGTATCATAAAATATCATCGTAAGATATTTTGAGTTATAGATACAAAAAATAAACGCAAATTTTTTTTACTTACTGTCGTAGTTTAAGTAAATGAAACAAAAATTATTGGTGTAATATTTTACTGGTTAAGTCAGACTAAAAATAGCATATTTTGAAACAGGATGAGAAAAAGAGCTATTTCACGTGAGGTAAAGCGAGCTCCGAGTCACAGAAGAATGTTAAGAAAGTTCATGCAAAAATCTGCTCTCTTACGAATGCTTTGAAATTTTACATGAATATTCAATAAAGCATCCAAAATATGTGTGCAAAATTTTAGGGAGATTCCACGATCAGAAATTGAGAAATTAATTATCAAAGTAGCGAAATTAATACGTAATGTCGGGAAAAGTTCGGTAAAACGGTAGATTTCAGTTATTTAAAAAAAAATCTTCCATGTTATTAGTACATCTCTGTATAGTGGTACCGTGCAAATGTAATAATTTATTTAAAACATCATATTGATACCTGTTTTTTATGTCCTAGTTTTTTTATAATTTTTTTATTAACGTTTGTAGATTAAATAATACTTAATAATAGAGAGAGTCTTTACTTAGATTAATAATACTTTCCATCATAATTGATAATTTTAAATTACAATTTTTGCGATACTTCCAAGTTGCGTACCACTGCTCGTCATGAACCTTAAGTTTGTTAATTTCGCAATTTCGATAATTAATTTCTCAATTCTGATCTGATCGTGGAATCTCTCTAAAATTTTGCACACATATTTTTGATGCCTTATGGTATTGAATTGCTTTACGTATTGCATTGGATACTCATGTAAAATTTCAAAGTTAAACCCTCTCATCCAAGTCTGAAATAACTTTTCTTCCCGTGTTAAACAATACATTTTTTTCAACGATGGCATGAAAGGGCACTTTTTGCTTATGAAAGTTTTTAAGTCATGTACAATTTAGTGGTTTTCATCTATTCTTAAAATGTAAAATTGAAAAAATTAACCGCTCGAACGATGAAACGAAGAAGAACGATATCAATTACTGCCTGAAAGGCTCCTTTTTGCTATACCATTTGCTCGCACAAAGAGAACCTTTGTATGACTTTATATTTTGGGTTAAAAAATTCAATTTTAATTGCAACGAATAAAAGTCTGCTGTAGACAATAAATTGACTCCAACTGGTAAATTGATAAAAAAAAGAATTAATAAATCAGTGTAAAATGAAAAATAAGCGTCGTATAGATAAATATAAGAAAATAAATTTAACAAAGTACTTTTTCACCTTAATCATCCATAAAGTCTACTTTATTGACCTCTGTGGAGGGAGTAAAATCGCATTTTACTCCCTAGGGAGTAAAATTGATCTCTGCAGAGGGAGTAAAATCGTAGATTGTATTGATTTTTTTTGGATCAACTTTGGTGGAAAATTGATCAGTGAAACTGCTGAGTAGACTAATTACTGGCCATGAGTAACTGCGGACGATTCAAAATAAGAAAATAA
>UXGC01002512.1:0-11266 GCA_900480045.1 Eurytoma adleriae
ACAAAATTGTAAATATGTTAAAGAAATGCGAATAAGCCACGAAAACTAAAAATGTGATTATTATTATTATTTTCTTAATTGAATCGTCCGCAGTTACTCATGGCCAGAAATTAGTCTACTCAGTAGTTTCACTGATCAATTTACCACCAAAGCTGATCATAAATAAAATCAGTACAATCTACTTTATTGATCTCCGCAGAGGGAGTAAAATGCGATTTTACTCCCTCCACAGAGGTCAATAAAGTAGATTTTATGGATGATTAGGGTGAAAAAAATATTATTTGTCCCCTTTCATCATTAATAGATAGAGCACTCTTTTACTTACAATCTGAAGAATCCAAGTCGATCAAGGGGTTATCTTCTGCAATTGAGTCAAACCAGTAGAGGCGATCGTTATGTATATCAAAAATAGCTACTGGTTTGTTAATTAGAATTGTGACTCTACCATGACCGTTGTAATCAACTGACGATATATTGTTTGAATCAGATTTATAATACAATTGCTTGTTCACTTTATCAATTCCAAAGCTTACTTTTACTTTTGATGTGGATTGCGTTAGGTTTTCGATCTTACCGATTATTAGTCGGTGATCTGAGCCATCCATATTCATTCGGTGAAGCTAGTAAAATATATTATATTAAAATGTTAAATAATGTGTACTTCTAAAAATAAAAAGAAGTTAACGTACCTCTGCTTTTCTCTTGAGGAAATTAATAGCGTAGAAGAACAGCAGCCCTTCACTTAAGTCTATGACAATTTCATACGGTATCACATATTCGCTTGTAAAAAGTCTGGCCTTATTTTTACCATCTAGATCAAAAACATCTATCGATCTTTCATTTGTATCTGCAATATACAATTTTTTCCCCTACTTCATCCAAAGCTATAGATCGAAGATACCAGCCTTTCTCAACATAGAGGAGCTTTGAGTTGTCCTTCAACGAATCTATGAGGTATGGATCATTATCTAATGCATTTACTGATGTATCTTCTTCCGTGTTCCAAACAACAGAAAAAAGTTCACCCTTGCTCGTCGTGTAGAAAAACGTGTTTTCTTCTGGATAGTACTCTAATGCTATCGTATTTGACTGATTTACCCATAATATTTTATCCCAAGATGATGGAATTGCATATCTAATAAAGGGTAATTCCTTGTAAAAGTAAAATACGACGGAGTCTGAATCTGAAATTGAAATGCTTTCGGAGAAAAGGAAAAAATATTTGCCCATGTGGAAAAGCAATTAAAATCATTATGAATTATTACCAACACTTTTCGAAGCACAGATTGCAGTACGAATTACAATAATTTGAAACAAAAGAAGTACTTTATTTAATGAAAACATTTTTAAAGATGTACGATTTTGCAAAGTTTGATATTTGTAATGTACCACACGAGTGGTAGAAGCAAACTGTTCAGTTCGCGTCGGAACTTCATGCTTTTATAAGACTCGATGTAACGGTACTTTTATGTCCTCTCCACCTTCTTTATCTCTATTTCCCTTTTTTGTTTGTTTCACTTCGCGGTGAATGCATTAACTACCTGTGACTATTTGAATTTCACAGAAGAGGTATAGATTACTCCAGAATAAAAGTCTTACTAAGCAAAAAGCAAAGGCTACAGTACACATGAGGAGCGTCATTTGTAACTATATATCTGCTAGTCATTGTAAATTCCACGAGTTACAGCTTTGCAAAGTACAATTGGCTTTAAAACCAATGAAGAGATTCTCATGTAAACTTCGATCATTTGATCATACATTTTCTTATTTTTATCAATTTTTCGCTGTTCGTTCTTTGAATATTAAATTAATCCTAATCGTAAATATTAATCGTTTTACGATTGTAATTCTAAGGGCTTTTTAGCCCATTAGATTTTTAATAAATAAGCAAATAAAATAAAATAAATAAATATACAGAAATCTAGAGACGAGGGATGTACGGACAAGGTAATTCTGTATTCAATGTAATTCATAGAAATACACAAATTTTAAAAAATACAAATATTCTTTTTCATAAATAATAATTAAATAATAACTAAATCGTGTAATAAAATAGAGAAAGACTGCATTTTTTGTGTCTTAAATCATTGTTAGAAAATTCTACAAATTTAATAGCCGCTGCAAACTTTTTGAAGATTTTTTGAATCACTCGTTGGCACTGCGAAGCAAAATGTCTCACATCCTCCATTATCGTGTACACACGGATTCGTCATTCTCAAGTCCTGCGTGTCAGTTTTTTTAACTTTATCTTTAGTCACGATAATGTCGTTAAGAGGGCATAAATCTTCTAAGTACCAGTGTTCACATTCCACACCAGATTTATTAAATGCGTAAAGCTCGTAAGTATCAGTTCTGATGTAGATCTGATCTTGATAAATAAGTATCATATCACTATTCCTATTGAATTTGGAACTTTCCAATAATTCAGGGTCGCTACCATCAAGATTTGCGTTCTCTTTTATGCATACTCTATTTTCTTCAGAACATTCATCAGTCCAGTAAAGTTTATCTTCCCCCACGTCCAATGTGAGCAATATTTTAGTATTATTTGTATAAGGTAACACCAGCCTGTCTTTTCCATCTGTGTTGAATCTGACTATGTGACTTTCGTTATTATCCTTGTTGAATGTAGCAACAAATAAGTAACCACGATACGGATGAACAGCCATTGATGTAGGTGAATCAATTTGTGCAAGTAATATTTCCTTTTCTGGATGTCTTGTGGGGATTACGAATAAATTATATTTATGATTACTGCTATTACTCACTTTAGCGTAGTACAAATTTTTAGAGACCCAATCATACCCCAGAACTTTAGACATATTGTCTGAGGAGTTTCTCAAGATTCGATGTGACTCGCCAACTTTGTATTTAACAAGCCCTTCGTATGTTACTGCATACGCAGTCTCTTCGTCCCATACTGACTTAGGTCCTCCATATATTATTGTAACAAATAAATCCATCGGTATTTGGTAAATCGAGGTATCATTTGTCCCATCTGTAGCTGAATTTTCAAATCTTTTATTATATAGATACCAAACATTCTGGTACACGTGTGTTGATAAATCTTCATCTATTTTTTCTTGTTCAATATCCGAACATGTTTTCTCGTCGATATTCAGTTTTCGACCCAAGCGACACGCACACCCGTAGCTTAATGACTTGTCCACTCCCGATGGCTTGAGGAGACAATGATCTTCACACCCATTTTCAGTCTCGAGGCATGGATTAGCAAGTTTTTTTGTCGGCGTGAAATTGAAGATTTTGAACATGTTGAAATAACTCATATGCAAATCATTCTCCCAAATTGGTTCGCACAAAGATGATGAGTTGATGAGGTTCTGGTTAGTCACATTACAGGACATTAGATGAAATCTCTTACCACTGAAGCCGACGTACAGGAGGATATCTTCAGCTGAAATGACAATAAAACATTTATTTTTAGATTTAAAATGATTCGAATGCTCGTTAATTTAGTACAATTTAAAAGGAAAAAAGACTCGAATGATCACGGTCTGTATTATTGACAGACTCTTAAAAACCGCACATGTGAACTGTATGAGAGCAAGGGGTAAAATATAGTGTGTTTCGGCCACAGATTTTATCAAATAGTTGAAAAAACTAAAGTTTGAATTAAGTTGTTTTGGTAAATGCCACATTAACAAGCATCGTCTAATGAGCTTTAATTATATTTAAGTAAAATGTTATTGCGCTTGAAAAAATACTTCCGAAATGACCAACAAAGCCTTTTACAAAAAATATATTATTTACTATCGTGGCAGTTTAACGGCGTGTTTAATTCCTACCCGAACAAAAATAGTAAGTGATACTTACTGCCCACGAGGACATGTTCGTATGGAAATGATTTTGACCAGAAAAGACTACTATTGTAAAATTCAAAATGGTCAAGTTGATCATAATTTAAAACCGATCTCCTGCCATTGCCATTATAATCAACCGTTGAAATACTGTCTGAACCAGTTCTGTAATACAATTGTTTGTTCAGTCTATCAATTGCAAAACTATCTTTTATACTTAATGCGATGTTGCTCAAGTTCTCGATGTTGTCAATTATTATTCGGTGATCCGAGCCATCCATATTCACGCGGTGAAGCTAATAAAATAGATTACAGGTAATCACCAAATGATCTTCATTTTATACTGCATTTCAATGATTTCTAATAAAAAAAATCAAACGTACCTCGGTTCTTCTTTTCACGAAGTTAACAGCATAAAGGAACAGCAAGCCTTCATTCGAATCGATTACTATTTCGCTAGGTATCACATGTTCACTCGTAAAAAGCCTTGCCTTATTTTGACCATTCAAATCGAAAACGTCTATCGATCTTTCAGAGGTGTCTACTATATACAATTTTTTCCCTACTTCATCCAAAGCCATCGATCTGGGATACCAGTTTTTCTCACTGTATAGCAACGTAGCATTAATTTGAGACTCATCATCGCTACCTGTAACCTCATCCGTCCACAAATCTTCATTCAAAAATGCAGAATAAAGCTCACCGCCTTTATTCGTCCAAAACAAGGTATTTCCTGCCGAATAGTACTCCAGAGTTATCACGCCTATCATTTCGGTTCCATTAGTCCATAAGGTTCTGGACTGACCGAGAGCTGATACTTTTGAGTACTCCAAAAAGGTGAAGTCCCTAATGTAAAAAAATATTCGGGGATCTGAATCTAAATCATTATCTACAAATTTTGGGAGAAAAAATTTAAATACTGTTAATTTAATCGCTGTGAAATCTAATTGAAATACTAATTATTACCAATACTTTTCGAAGCACAGTACGAAACACTAATCGCAATAAAATGCGACAAAAGAAGTAGTTTAATTATGGCACACATACTGCAGAATGGACAATTTCAAATTTTCGTACATGTAAAGCTGTTGTACGAGCAAGTGGTCGACTGTTCAGTTTACCTCGAAACTTTAGTCCTTTATAAGTTCGATGTAACTGTACTACTCGCCTCTCGTTCACTTACTTTTTTTAATTATTCATTTTGCGGCGAATATATTAACGGCATTTGGAAGTTTTATTTTGCACAAGAGACACAGACCTCGAAGTATTTTCAAAAAAACACTTTACCGAGCAGAAAACAGGTCTTGCAGTGATGATCATTATCATTTGTGTATGTGTATACCGGATGCTGCACCTGCTCTTGCTAAAGCAAGTAGAGATTCTCTAGAATCGCCGTGCTCCACTTGATTGATAATTACAAAAATTGTATTAAAAAATTATTATTCTTGTTGGAAAATCATTTTGAATCAAGTCGTACACTAAAATAATAATGCATTTTCATTTTCAAAAATGAAATTTTCTTTTCTATATTTACCGCTGAAACATCAACAGCATTTAGAGCAAGTTTCCATTGGTGAAGTTTTGTAGGTATAAAGTACAAATTATAAAATAAATTCAAATTTATTTATTAAGCAAGTACAATAATTATCCTAATATAAATTATCCTGCAAGCGCGGACTAATGCAAAATACATAAATAGATAAATACAAAAACATTTTCTTTCATAAATAATAAATTAATACAAATAAATAAACAATTAAAACATATCATAAAATAAGAATAAATTGAGCAACTTGATGTTGGTACTTCTGTACTGCACCGGACCATAAAAGCAGTTTTCCCGACCTCTTATATGATAATTAGAATCTTCTGCAAGTTTCTTAGCCGCTACAAACTTTTTCCAGATTTTTTGAATTATTCCTCGGTACTGCGAAGCAAAATACCTCACATCTGCCATTATCGTGTACACACGGATTCTTCAGACTCAAGTATTGCGTATACATTTTTTTAACTTCGCCTTTAGTTAAAACCTGGCCTTTAAGAAGATACAAATCGAGTCCTTGCAAATGTATATATTCTTCACCAGTTTTTTTGAGAATGTAAAGCTCCTTCATAGTACGTATATAGATTTTATCTTGATAAATAAGTATAATGTCACTATTCCTGTTGAACTTGGAACTTTTCAATAATTGAGACTCACTACCATCAAGATTTGCGTTCCTTATGCATACTCTGTTTTCTTCAGAGCATTCATCAGTCCAGTAAAGTTTATCTTCCCCCATGTCCAAAGCGAGCTGTATTTTAGTTTTATTTGAATAAGGTAGCACCAGCCTATCTTCACCATTTGTGTTGAATCTGACTATGTGACTTTCGCCTTTATCATCGTTGAATGTGGCAATGAACAAGTAACCACGATACGGATGTACAGCCATTGATGTAGGCTTATCTATTTGTCCTAGGAATATTTCCTTTTCTGGGTATCTTGTGGGGATGACGAATAAATTATACCTGTCGTCACTATCATTACTCAATTTAGCGTAGTACAAATTTTTGGAGACCCAATCATAACCCAGAACTCTAGCAAACTTTTCTGAGGAGTTTCTCAAAGTTAGAGGGGACTCGTCATTTTGCTCTTTAACAATCTGCCCCAAGAAATCTACTTCATACCTAGTCTTGAGGGCATCGTCCCATGCCACCCCAGGACCTCCTTTCGATATCTTATCAAATAAATTCGTCGAAATTTCGTAAAAGGTAGCATCACCCGCCTCATGGTCAGTGAAGTTCTCCGATCTCTCATGGTATAGATACCAAACGTCTTCGTACACAGTTGTCGATAATTCTTCATCTATTTTTTCTTGTTCAATGTCCGAACAGGTTTTCCCGTCGTCATTAATTTTTCGACCCAAACGACACGCACAACCGTAGCTTAATTTCTCATCTGCTCCTGATGGCCTGAGGAGACAATGATCTTCGCACTCATTTTTAGCTTCGGCGCATGGATTAGCAAGTTCCTTTATGGGGGCGAAATTGAAGATTCTGAACATATTGAAAAATTCAATTTCCAAGTCATTCTCCCAAATTGGTTCGCATATTGAAGATGCGTTTAAAAGATTTCGCTTAGTCACATCACATGACCGTAGAGGGTATCTCTTATTCTCGAATAAGGCACCAGTGATGATACTTCCGACTGAAATCAAAGTAAAGGAACATTAATCTTTTGCGATCTATGTAAAAAATGTGACTTTTTCAGAATAATTTGTAATTTATACTTACTATCTTGTGAGACTTCTTCGTCGTCCTTGGATTTGGACCAGTAAAGGCTATTATTGTAAATTTCAAAATGGTACAGTTCATCATAGGTTAATATTAAGCCCCTACCATTGCCGCTATAATCAGCAGTTGAAATACTGGTTGAATTCGATCTATAATACAATTGCTTGTTCACTCTATCAATTGCAAGACTGTCTTTTACTTTCAACGCAAAGTAGTTCAAGTTCTCGACGTTATCAATTATTGTACGATGATCTGAGCCATCCATATTCATGCGGTGAAGCTATTAAAATAAAATACAGCAAATTAGTAATTTTGTTTTTTTTATATTTTTTGTTAAGATTACTAATTGAAAATAACCAAACGTACCTCGGTTCTTCTCTTAACGAAATTAATAGCATAAAGGAACAGCAGTCCTTCATTTGAATCGATTACTATTTCGCAAGGTATCACGTGTTTACTCGTAAAAAGCCTGGCCTTATTTTGACCATTCAAATCGAAAACGTCTATAGATCTTTCAAAGGTGTCTACAACATACAATTTTTTTCCTAATTCATCTACAGCCATCGATCTGGGCTTCCAGTTTTTCTCACTCCGGAGCAGCGTTACATTAATCTTCACCTCTTGAAAGTCTACGTCAGTCTCATCCCACGGCACATCGTCATTCAAAAATGCAGAATAAAGTTCACCGGTGTTAGTCGTCCAAAACACTATTTTCTCTTCCGAGTAGTACTCCACTGTTGATGTTGTATGATTGGTCCAAAACACTTGGGCTTCGCCGAGAGCTGATAGTTTTGAGTAATGCACAAAGGGTGCACCCCTGATGAAATAAAATATTCGGGGATCCACATCTGATTGATTACCTAAAAATTTTGCAGGTAAAAATTTGAATATTATCAAGCGATAAGAGAAGCAATTTAATTGTTGTAAAAAATAATTGAAATAAAAATTATTACCAATACTTTTCGAAGCACAGAGCGAAACACTAATCGCAATGAAAAGCGATAGAAGATGCGTTTTAGTTAAGGTAAACATACTGCAGAAACCGCGGTTTAAAAAATTTCGTATTTGTAAAGCTGCTGCACGAGCAGCAAATGGTCGACTGTTCAGTTCACCTCGGAGCTTTAGCCTTTTATAAGTTCGATTTAACGGTACCACTTGCTTCTCTCCCCCCTGTTTTTGTTTTTCTTGATTTGACTGAGCAGCAACATTTACTAAGCTAAAACGAGTCTTGAGGTGACGTCCCCTACTTTATACCGGTTATTGGGAACTTTTATACGTACCAAAGCTTTGCAAGTAGAGGTGCTCGATCACTGTGGCGTTCAAATGCATTTATATTGCAAATACCGTAATAAAATATTTTTATTCTTATTGTTCTTTTTTGTTCAACTCGTTCAAAAATTAGTTATTAAATTAACAGTTCCTTTTTTATCATTTATCATTATCAGTGTATTAGTTGGAGTATGATATTATAAAGAAACGTGATTTATTTTTGTGGTTTTCATTGTGATGGAGGCTGCTAAGATGCTTACATCAAGTTGATCATTTCTTTTTACAAATTTTCTTTTAATTAAAAATAAGTCTAAATTCTACTAGGGTAGAAATAATTATTAATAGGTATATTTACTTCGCAAAAATAAGAACTGTGAATTATATATTTGACGCAGTAGATTTAGCTGTGAAATTGAATAAATATCTGGAGATGTAGCTTTAAAGAAATACAGATTTTATTTTTTTCTAACGTAACATCAATGTTATAGTTTGATGCAGCTGTAAAGTGTACGCAGCATCTGCATTTTTTGAAATAGACTTTTACTTTTGAATTGATAATTTTACTTTTTCCAACTCCAGTAGATGACTAAATTAGTAATTTTTTTAATAAGAAAGAAATGTAAAAAACAAAAGAAAAAAGATAGGAAAGAATAGGGCATCGATTTTATTACAAATCGAAATAATCTTTATAAGAACCAGTTAGTTTCATTTTATTTTATTTTCACGCACTTGTATCGAAATGTGCTATTTTCGCACATAATTGCAAAAAAAATTTCAATACTTCGCTTTGTTTACATATCGTAATAAAAATTGTTCCGCAAGTGCTGACAAATAAATATAAAATATACAGTTTTAAATAAATACAAAAATATTTTCTTTCGTAAATAACACATCAAAATAAATAAAAGAATAAATAATATATTAAAAAACAAACTAGGCAACTCGCATAGTTGCTACGTCTGTTTTCCCATCCTCTTTTTATTTTTATAAAATGTTGCAAGTTTCTCAGCTACGACAAACTTTTTGAAGATTTTTCGTATCATTCACCGGTACTGCGAAGCAAAATATCTCACATCCGCCGTTATCGTGAACACACGGATTCTTCACACTCAAGTACTGCGTGTCAGTTTTTTTAACTTTACCTTTAGTTATAATCGGGTTTCTAACAACTCCTAAATCTACTAATTCTAAACGCCTATATTCTTCACCTGTTTTATTAAATATGTAAAGCTTGAATTTATTGGTCCTAACGTAGATTTGTTCCTGATAGATATTTATCATAGCCGTTTTATCATAAAAACTGGAATTTACCAATAACCGAGAGTCGCTACCGTCAAGATTGGAGTTCCTTATGCATATTCTGTTTTCTTCAGAGCATCTATCAACCCAGTAAAGTTTATCTTCCCCCATGTCCACTGCAAGCACTATACTAGTTTTATTCGAATAAGGTAGCACCAGCCTATCTTCACCATCTGTGTTGAATCTGATTATGTGACTTTCGCCTTTATCCTCGTTGAATGTGGAAATAAACAAGTAACCACGATACGGATGTACAGCCATTGATGTAGGCTTATCTATTTCTCCAAGGAATATTTCCTTTTCTGGATGTCTTGTGGGGATTACGAATAAATTGTACCTTTTAATTTCATTACCCAATTTAGCATAGTATAAATTTTTAGAAACCCAATCGTAGCCTAGAACCTTAACTGTGTATGAAAAGTTCCTCAAGATTTGATACGGTTCGCCAATTTTATTCTTAACAAGCTCTCCATTTGATGCTGCTTTATACTTGACCCTTTGGTCATAATCCCATACTGTTTCAAGCGATCCAAACGCCAGCATTTCAAATAAATTATTCGAAATTTCGTAAATCGAAGCATCACCTGACTCCTCTTTAGTAGAATTTTCTAAGGTCGAGTTATATATGTACCAAACATTCTCGTAAACGTTTGCCGATAATTCTTCATCTACTTTTTCCTGGTCGATGTCCGAGCAAGTTTTCTCGTCGTTATTCAGTTTTCGACCTAAGCGACACGCGCAACCGTAGCTTAATTTCTTCTCTATTCCTGATGGTTTAAGGAGACAATGATCTTCGCAACCATTTTCAGTCTCGAGGCAGGGATTAGCCAGTTGATCCTTTGATGGAGCAAAATCAAAAATTTTGAACATATTGAAATAACTCATGCGCAATTCTTTTTCCGAAATTGATTTGCACAAAGATGATGAGGTGATGAGGTCAGTTAGGTCACATGATCTTAGTGGAAATTTCTCGTCACTGAACCCGACAGAAAGGAGGAGATCCCCAACTGAAATTAAAATAAAACAACATTTATTCTTATGTTGTATATTAAATTGTTAAGAAGAGTTTGAATTAAGGTGACTTTGGCAAGTGTCGCGTTAACGACCACCGATTGAGCTTCCACGTTTTTTTCAGTGTGGTAATAACGGCTGTTGCTTATAGGAATAAAACAACTCTTTGAGACAGTTTCTGACACAATGGAACCAAATTATGAGTATAAAACATGAATTTATTCTAAACCAAGAAAGTGATTCTTCTCTAAACAGAACACATGTTTTGAAAACTATTTTTAGTTTCTTATTGCAACCGAACCGGAAATGAATTATTTACTATGAAGATATTTTCACGATCATTTTAATATAGTAACTATGTCTTGGTTTGATAATATTTCTTTTGGAATTTTAATTGCTCCGTTTTCTATTTCAAAATTACTAAAGCTTTTACCGCCACCAATATTTAAAAGCCATTGTTAAAATTCTATTTCGTTGCTACATACTCTTAGATTATTATCTTTTAAAGTCATGTGCTGTAAATTAGTCCAGATTATACTTTTTTTTACACAATTTTCAATAATTTTTGTTCTATTACCATGTTTAACTACTGGTAG
>UXGC01002513.1:0-11259 GCA_900480045.1 Eurytoma adleriae
GTACGGAAACGTACGGAAACGTGCGCTATCGTACGCAATCGTACTGGTTTGTACTTCTTTTTTTTTCCATACGGGCATGTATGATAAAACAAAAGATTATGAGAATAGCATTATAAGGGCCCCAAAACGATTAATGTGCTGAAATTGTTCCGCTTTTATCATTTATAAAAACAAAAAAAGTTATGAGAGTGAAATTCGTATACAGGACGATACGGGACTTTATTTAATTATACTGCAATATCAGAAAGATCAGAAGATCGACTTTTTTCTTTCTCATGACCGTTAGGTGCGGGGGAGTGGAAGATTGGATCCGGACTTCGAGAAAAATAAAGAAAATAATATTATATACAATTTTATTTATAGCACTTTAATCTCAAAATCGCAACTTGCGAATTTTCGGCTCTCGAGATATAAAATATTATTCGAGACTGGTGCGTAAGTGATTATTCAACTCGTGCGACGTTTCGCCCTCGATTCGCTCGGGCACATACATATACCTTTACTTGCAGCGTACAATAACGAAGGTGGTTTGTAGCGTTTTGTATATTAAACACCGTTGTTAACTTAGTAGTTATATCTAAGGGAGGTAATACAGAATAGAAGACGGCGACCTAGCAGTAACTGCTATCTAATTATTGCAATGAAAAACCAATTCTGGTACTTTACCAACCAAATAATTGCCGTTCTAACTACAAGTTTCATAAAAACGAAATGAAAACCATGTGCTTTACCGTTTGCGTTTAAATCCAAATTAAATATACTTTACACCTTTTTACTTTTTGATTTTCTAATCATATTGATGGTCGACGGTTCCCCGCAAAGTAATATTGAGGGGATTCAATAAATGGTTAAATCAGCATATTATCAGCACATGATAAATGACGCAATTTTTGAACAATAAAGAAAATGACGAAGTCGGTTGGCATAATTTTCCTAAATCCAAGTTTACATCCCCTTATAATTATAGCAAATAAAATATTTATGTATTTTTGACACTGTCGATATTGATAAAATAAATGAATGTTTATTTATTAATCCAGATACTACAACTTTAATAAATCAGTCGAAACCGACACGAAGGAATTCAGCAGCTGCAGAAAGTACAGTTCCTCCCAGCTTTGTTCCTGCCGCATCGACTACATCTAGTCACTACACTACACCATCTCCGCCACAAAATTCTAATTCACAAGGTAATGTAATTCCATTATATAAATGGTATTGTTATATCACTTAAAATATTGTATCCTCAAAGAGAATAGTTTGTATCGTTTAAAAACTCTAGCCGTACTCTACCCCTCTCTAGCGATCTCTACTTTACATGTGGCGACGTCACTTAATGTTAGCCCCATGAGTTTTATATAATTAGTTTAAATATTTATAAATATTTCTTATTCCAAATGTTTTATAATAACTTAATCAATTTTTTTCTCCACAGGAGATTTTCATAGCGGACCGGGTCGACCACTAGATGAAGTAAACGCAAGAATAGACAAATTAACACAAAAACTTACTTCACTAGAGCAATCAATGACAGGGGACATTCGGCTGATTTTAAGCTTATTACAACAAACACTTAATTCTTCAAAAGAAAGTTCAAGCATAGAAATAACTTCTGGAGCTATGTTAAATACCTTACGACATCAACAGTCAACGTCTGTAGCTACAGTTAGCACTAGTTCAAGCGTAAGACCACCACCGTTAAGCCGTCGTTCAGCTAGTGAACCCCAACCAGTAAGTTCACTTCCAAGTATATTTTCCAATGGAGGTTACAAGCAGTATCCGCAACAGCAGCTTCAACCTTCAGAGCAAGCTCATCTTAGTCACTATCACGGTCATGACGCGCAACCAAGTACTTCGTATGGACTTTTCAGGTAAAAAATTTGGAATGAAAAACTTAATTTATAATATAATTTAAATACAATTATTAATATTATGATATAATCATACAATATCGGTGATACCTTCTATTTGTTTAATCTCAAAATGCACGCGTGAATAGAACGTAACTACCATATTAGATTTAACAATAGCAACAGTTCCTCTGAAAGTGAGATAACCAAATCGTCCCTCTGAAAGTGTTAGCTATTTACGAATAATTCTAGATCATAACGTAACCGTGCTTTCGTAGTGGCACTTGCACGTGTGTGGTGTGTGCTACAGGCTGCAAAAACAATTTTTCACTGGTAACTTGATTCGCGTGGGTCGCTGGTGTTTCTCGCGGCCGCGTTCGAAGAACCCCGACTTTCCCCAGGAGCACGTAAACAATGGACAATGCCTGGGCACTAACGACTGCCCCATAGTTATTCCGATTCCGCGTTTCCTCTGACCAACTCTCCTAGGCTCTGTCGATAACGTGGGCGATGCTCGCGCCCGCTCGCCTACCCTGGACACGCCCTCTCACATTCCAATGTACCTGGCGACACCAAGCGAACCCTGGCAATCCCTCACAAACCCCGATTGTGAATGGCTTATGATTACGAATGGCGATACCCGGCATTTCCTGGCACTTCCAGGCATTCCCTAGTACAGCCTGGCTATCCCTAGCAATCACTGGCGTACCCTGACGATCCTTGACGATCCTTGACGATTCCTAGCGATCATGATGCCAGTTCGAGGTTCGCCAGGGGCTGACAGGAATAGCCAAAGTTCACTAGGGTTCGCTGAGGGTTGCCAGGGTTTATTACGGAACGCCGACGATCGCCCGAGATCACCAGGGATCGCTAGGGATCGCCAGGGTTGCTCAGGGAATGTCACGAATCGCTAAGGATCGCACGGGTTTGCCAGAGAACGCCAGGGATCACCAGGAATCGCCAGGGTTTTCTAGGGATCGCCAGGGTTTACCAGGAATGGTCAGGGTTTACCAGGGATCGCCAGGGTTTTCTAGAGATTGACAGGGTTTACCAATCGCCAGGGTTTACCAGGAATGGTCAGGGTTTACCAGGGATCGCCAGGGTTTTCTAGAGATTGACAGGGTTTACCATGGATCGCTAGGGATTACCAGGCACGCCAGGATATACCAGACATCGCCAGGGATCGCCAGGGTTTACCAGAGAATGCCAGAGATCGCTAGAGATCGCCAGGGATCGTCCGGATTTACCAGGAACGCCAGGGATCACCAGGGTTTACCAGGGAAAGCCAGGAATCGACAGGATTTATCAGCGAACGCCAAAGATCGCCAGGATTTATCATCGAACGCCAGAGATCGCTAGGGATTACCAAGGCTCGCCAGGGATCGTCAGGGTTGACCAGAGAATGCCAGAGAACGCTAGATATCGTCAGGATTTATCAAGGAACGCCAGGGATCATTCGAGTTTACCAGGAACCCCAGCGATCGCCTGGAATCGCTAGGGTTTACCAGAGATCACTAGGGTCGCCAGGGTTTGTCAGCGAACGCCAGGGATTTCCAACGATCGCCAGGGATCACTAGGGTTTACCAGGGAACGCCAGGAATCACCAGGAATCGCCAGGGTTTTCTAGGGATCACCAGGGTTTACCAGGGATCGCCAGGGTTTACCAGGGATGCTAGAGATTGACATAAATCGATAGGGATCGCCCAGGTATACCAAAGAACGCCAGGGAATGTCAGAAATCGCGTAGGTTTACCAGGGAACGCCAGGAATCATCAGGAATCGCAAATGTTTTCTAGGGATCGCCAGGGTTTTCTAGAAATTGCCAGGGTTTACCAGGGATTTGCAGGGTTTACCAGGACACGTCAGGATTTACCAGGGATCGCTAGAAATTACCAGGAATGGTCAGGATTTACCAGGGATCGTTGGGGATCACCAGGGTTTACGAGGGAACACCAGGGATCACCAGGGATCGCCAAAGTTTATCAGGGATCTCAAGGTTTTTCTAGGGATCGCCCAGGTTTACCAGGGAATGCCAGGGATCGCGTAGGTTTACCAGGGAATGACAGGTATCGCCAGAGATTGCCAGGGATTGCCAGGGAATACACGGGATTTCCAGGCTTTATTAGGGAACGCCTGGGATCGCTAGGGATCGCCAAGGTTTTCTATAGATTGACAGGTTTTACCAGGGAAAGCCAAGGTTTTCTAGAGATTTCCGGGGTTTACCATGGATCGCTAGGGATTATCAGGCACGCCAGGATATACCAGACATCGCTAGGGGTCGCCAGGTATTTCCAGAGAATGCCAGAGATCGCTAGAGATCGCCAGGGATTATCGAGGAACTCCAGGGATCGCCCGGATTTACCAGGAACGCCAGGGATCACCTGGGTTTACCAGGGAAAGCCAGGCATCTGCAGGGTTTATCAGTAAACGCCAGTGATCGCTAGTGTTCGCCCGGCTTTACCAGGAATCGCTAGGGAACGCATGGGTTTACCAGGGAATGCCAGGAATCGCCGGGGATCGCCAGGGTTTACCAGGGACTGCCATAATTTACCAGGAAATGCCAGGGATCGCTAGAGATCCCCAGTATTTACAAATCGCCAAGATATACTTGAAATCGCCAGGGATCGCCCGGATTTATCAGAGATCGCTGGGAATTACCAGGGATAACTAGCAACGGTTTATTAGCGAACGCCAGGGAATGCCAACGATCGTCAGGGATCGCTAGGGATTACCGGGGAACGCCGGGCATCGCTAGAGATTACCAGGGTTAACCAGGGATTGCAAGAGTTTACCAGGGATCGTCATGGTTTACCAGGGATCGTTAGGAATTACGGGGAATCGCTAGGGATCGCACAGATTTACCAGGGAATGCCAGGTATCACCCGGGTTTACCAGGGATCGCCAAGGATCGCCGGGATTTACGAGGAATCGCTAGGGATCGCACGGGTTTACCAGGTAATGCCAGGGATCGCCGGGGTTTCGAGGAATCGCTAGGGATCGCACGGGTTTACCAGGGAATATCAGGAATCGCCGGGGATCGCGAGGGTTTACCAGGGACAGCCAGAATTTACCAGGGAATGCCAGGGATCGCGTAGGTTTACCAAGGAATGGCAAGGATCGCCAGGGATTGCTAGGGAATACAAGGAATTGCTGGGGATCGCCAGGATTTATTAGGGAACGCCAGGGATCGCTAGGGATTACCAGGGATCGCTAGGGATTATCAGGGATCGCTAGGAATCGCCAAGGTTTTACAGGCATCGCCAGGGTTTACCAGGAAACGCCAGTGATCGCTAGTGTTCGCCAGTGTTTACTGGGAATCGCCAGGGAATGCCCGGGTTTTCCAGGGATCGCCAGGGATCGCTAGAGTTCGCCAGGCTTTACTAGAAATCGGTAGGAATTACCAGGAAAGTAAAGAACAGTGGGCAATCTAATGTACGGAAACATAGGATGAGAGAAGAACAAGGGTTTCAATGCCAAATACCCCAATGTAGAATAGTAGGGAGGAGGAAGAATGTGCTAACTACATAGGATATGTAGAGAAGCGAGGTGGGAAATGGAGGATAAGTGGATAGAAGTGGTCGAGGATAAAGTGCTGGGAAGTGAGAGTGTGGAATCTAGTCAAAAATAAATTGAAATATTAAAAGGGAATTAAAGGAGGGATAATGTAGGCGAGAGATTTGAGAAAATAGCAAAGAGGAAGGGAAAAATGGAGGATGAGGAAAAGAGGTGAACGAAAGGAGGAGGGAAAGAAATAGAAGAATATGAAAAGGAAGGACAGGAAAAGGGAAATTTTGGCGTGCAACTGTAAGCGGAGATTTTATAAATAGCGGATACATGTAAATAAGGGGGGAGCCTCGAAAGCACGGGTCTGACGTACGGGAAAAATATGTAAAAAGTTTTTATTAAACTATAAATGGAAATAAACTACTACTGCTACTGCATGTCCATCAGCAACATCCTCGGATTGATGAGAGAATAAACGAAAATAGACCTACTAGATCGACTGATGATTAATGTTTAATTTTTATTCGCCGTTACACATTGATGAAATAATGAAATATTATGGTTTTTCGAATGACGATTAATTAGTTAAAGGATAGATTTTAATTATCTTTATCGCTGAATAAAATAATTTAAAAATCCCTATGAAACATTTCGAGTGTTTAATTGTAATTAGAGTTAACAATATTAATGGATCAATGATTGATCCCGATCTCCGGATAGAGAGGATTTATTGTGAAAGGTCTTACTATTATATAGAGAAACATACATACGTATATATCTTAATCTCCATACATGTGTTTTATCTTTCAGAGCACCACCACGAGATCATACATCTTCATCAGCAATGTCTCGAGTTACAGTGACTTCAGATACTTCAGCCCTTGCTAATGTTTTAGAATGTGCTCTAAATGTAAGAATGATTCCAACTAGATCTCAAAGTCAGCCGGTCGATTTAGCCATGCCCATGTCAAGTAACCAACAGAATACGCACCATCATTCTTCAGCAAGTTACAAACGTGGGGAGTTTAAAAATAGGTAAGAGAAATTTCATATTTCACTGTTAATTTTATACAGCGTTCCATAACAGCGCATAATAGTAATTGTGCAAAAAAATCAACGTTCACATTAAAATTTAAAAATTGGTTTTGCCTCAGATCGAAAATTCTATATTTCGCTGTACGAGTGTTATAGTTGTAAAAAAGTAAGATTGATCTTTAAGAATGTGAAGCACTTACGCCGTATGTTATAAACCAAGTGGTGCACCACGACTATTGCGGGTAGACCTCCGTCTCCTAGCGGCGCGCTCGAGAATCATATATATCTTCTTCTTTTTTGTATTTTAATATTAAAATTTATTAACATTTACTTTTTTTAAAATAGTGCTGCTTTGTTTCAACGATATTTGACATAAAATTAAAAAATCATTTTCATTATTTTATATTTTTTGTATTATTTACGTTTTTCATTTTTTTGTTTAAATCTTGAATTCATAAAAATGGTTTTGTCTATTGATTTGAAATTTACGGGGCACCAAGTTCATGGCTTAGGTAACTGCACTTTTTTAAATCATGATCTGTGGATATTTTGAAAGAATTTTGATTTATAAAATTTATTTTTTTCTCTGCTTTCTAAAGTTGCATAAAAATTGAGATTGTTATTATAACATATTTATTTATGCTATGTTTCAATGATCAATTTTTATTTACCACGATTAAGTATCAGAGCTGCAGCTTTTAAAAGAAAAATAAAAATGTAACAAATTCAATATTGCGTCAACTAATAGCTCATAGTTTGGAATCTGCCATACCGACACCATCTATTTAAATGTAATAGCTCGTCGCACGGAGGGCTCGGTCACACCCAAACGCGCGAAAACCTTCTTTGCATTATTTCGGATAGCAAAACAGTAAAGTAAACTTTGAAAAGTTTTTTCTTATAACCTTTTTTTTATATAAAAAAACAAACTTTTACATTTTTATTTTGGTGTCTGATTTTATCGTAACCAAAAGACTCACTTAAACTTTTTCATAGTTTACTTAATTTTTTTTAATATTTCAAACCCATTTTAGAAACAAGCTTTTTCCAGTATGAGTTTAGATATCTTTTTCTTCGATAAGACTTGAAAAAAATTGATTTTTGAAACAAATGTCAGTAAAAATCCACAATGAAAAAAATCAAAGCGGATACAGTAGATTCCTATTTGCGAGCTTTGTGCCTCATAAATTAAAATGCATTTTTTCACAGCTTTAGAGAGAGTTTTATTAGTATTTTTTATTTTATGTGTAAAAAACATGAAATAGTTTATAAAAAATTATATAAAGCAGATATAAAATTTTTGGAGCAAAAAATTGTTGACCCTTACATAATTTTTCCTGCAGAATCAGTAACAGCTCTCAAATATTAATAAAAAAACTGATTTCCAGCAATTTGTTTAAGCGTTATTTGATACATCTCCTAAAATCACAAACAGATGTTTAAACAAATTGGAAAAATTAATTGAAAAGCAGTATCGGGTAATACGAACACAAACCAGTACTGCTGCTGACCGTAAGATGGCGCATCAGGAGCTTTTTGGGCTTTTGCTGCTCGAAATTCGTATGCCTGCGCTTTCTGAAGCGCTTAGGGTACTGCTGTCGGGAAAATCGTACCCCAAACTTTTTTCAGAACAGTTTTTTTTGCATATTTTGAGATTGTATTATCATTGAGTCCAGCATTTCCAAATTTAATCATTTAATTATGTAACTTAGAGCTAATTAAATACTGAACTATGTATAAGGTGGTGATTATCAGAAATTATTTATTTCGATTCTTCACGATCATTGTGTTTACTGATTGATTAAAGAAATTTAAGATTATATTTTTTTAAGATTTTTTTTTAATTTAGATTTCTCTGGTATTGGAAACTCATGTTTCATGTGACGTTTGTACGAAGCAAGGGCGGTATATCCTCGCTGGCGTTGATTTGACATTTTTAACGTCTTAAAAATGTCTGCTTACCTATAAAATCCGCAGTAAAAGATAAAAACCCTTCAGTTTTTCAAGCGGACTTGCAATAATTTAATTCAACTTGTGTGAAAAATTTGATAACAATCTATTGTTATTCAAATTCAATTTGTCTTCAAAATTTGATGTCGATACAGACATACACGTAAACACTAAAAAAGGTACTTGCTTGTGCTCCCTGAGTCTGTATACGCGTAGCTGCATCAAAATATGAAAAAAAGATTTTTTGGCGATGCAAAGTTTTCTCTTTGAGAAAAGAAAACAATCAAGAGATCAAAATGCATAGGTTACTAGGGATTTGAAAAAGAAACAAGCGAACACGGAAACAAAATGTCGAGATTGTAGGCAGCTGGGGTGGCCGTGTCAAGCGGAGAATAGCTTCGGGAGAGAAGGGACCAGCTTTCCTCGCTCCGTGCATGATACTCCTAAACCTCCTTAATTCCATAATAAAATAATAAAAACTTCGCTTCCTCAAAATTCTTTGATGACGAAATTTCTGTTCATCAATATAGATGTATATTAAGGAAGTACTTTTTCCGTCAAATTGTGATCAATCAAATCGTGCATGATACTCCTAAACCTCCTTAATTCAATAAAAAAAAATAATAAAAATTTCACTTCCTCAAAATTCTTTGACAAAGAAATTTCTGTTCATCAATAGAGATGTATTTTAAAACAAAGTACATTTTCCGTCAAATTCAAAATTTAATCATATAAGTCCTTCTATAGAGATATTATCTTCTAAAATAACGCAATTATTTGGAACATCAAACGTCTTTATTATTTTGATTTGATAAAAGAAAAAGTTTTTTTTAGCGATCAGTTTCTGGTAATTGTTTTTTCTGTAATTGTTCAAGATTGCAATTTCTGCACATCTTACCTAAGTTCAATTTTTAATAAATTTTAGTAATGCCGAACAAAATGAAAGTAGTCAAAATAGAATATTTTGAAACAAAATAATCACAAACTGTTTCAAAAACATTCTTCTCCTTCAAATTCAAATCTAAAACAATGGTAATATTTGCAGGACCAACCACATTTATTATAAATTTTTTGTTTAATATCATTATTATATACTGAAAATCTTTAAATGATGGCATGGGTTAAATGGCGAAAAAATACCTATCCTCGATTCGATACCACCATAAAAATTTTATATATAGTAGCTTCTACTTATAGAACTTGGTGTACATTTAGGGTGTTTTTGCGTCGTATTGTATATTAAATATAGTTGAAATTAAAATATTTTTTTGTTTAACCAAACTAGTATAGTTATGGGTTTAATAGAGCAGATTTTTCAAAAACCGAAAATATTTTAAAGCACATACCATAACAGAAAAGATCACTTTCGCATTCTTATTTCCTTTTTTTCGACTGTATTTACCGTAGAGAAGCTATAAAGTAACAATGAAAATAGAAATTTAAAATTTCAACAAAATTACTTTAATAAATTATGAGTTCCAAAGTCAAATCTAAACTTTAGCTCGTCATAGCTTGTTATTTTGAAAATCTTATATAAAATTTCAGTAAAATTTGCTATTCATAAGGCCTATTTAGATAGTTAACATACAATTTTTATACCTTTATATTATTTTACAAATTATTGTAACATTATTTTAAATAAATAATTCATTAAAATTCTTTATTGAAAGATTAAAAACACGCTACACACTACTTTTCCACTATACTTTCTGTTCTTTCTCATAGAGGTTACTGTGAAAGATGTGATAGTACAACAGAAATTTCATTGATAAATTACATATCACTTCAAAGATTTACAAAATTAATAATGTACCTAAATGCAAGTATATCATTTTTCAATTATTGATTATCAACAACACTAACTTTTATATTTAAACTTGTGTATGCAAGACAAACGCAAATATAACACAAATTGTTAATAATTTAAAAATATTTTATTTTTCAATTAACTATTGTTTAAAAGGCTTTAAAATTCCAAGCAATCAGTAAAAGCTCTGGAAATTTTGAAATAGGCGAATGACAATTCACTAATACTAGTGTACTAAAGCAAACTGAGGTGTGCAAAACTAACACAAAAATTTGATATTTTTTAACCGTTGAAAATAAATTAAATTTGCCTAAAATACAAACCGTACTATAAAAACCCTTGAAATTTTCACTTTAAAAACTAAAAAATGGTGTGCCCAAATGCGTGCAAAAATTAGAACAGATCCATGTTCTTTCAAAAAAGTTCAAGAACGTACTTATAATGTAGAGATTTTTCCAAAAGTGCTTTTTTGATTTCTCCGAGCCTACACATATACTTCCGAATCAAAAACTGAAAAAATCTCTTTAGTGATACAAAGCTTTCTCTGTGAGAAAAAAACTCGAAGTATTCAAAAGCGAACCGCTATAGGTTTTAAAATTGACTGACATTTCTCTCACATCACGCGATTTTTTTCTTCTTTTAGATTACATTGTTAATATTATACTACATTTTTAAACATATTATGAATAGTTTCATTCTAATTATTGCACTTAAAACCATCTGCCTGTTACTACTCTTATTCCATTCTTTCCACGCCGTACATTTTTGCCGATAATACAAAATTCACATCATCAAGCGATTTTTTTCTTTTATATGGGTGATTTTCAATAAAAGTGCATATTTTTTCATGTAATTCCCCTGTTAATTAATACTTTTTTTCAGTGGATAAAGATGATATCTCGAAATTTATAATTCTAATCCCATTCTAAAGTGATTTAAATTTTACTTTTGTAAAAAATTTCATTTTATTGAGAAAATTAACATCTTAAACTTACAAAATATGCAGGGGAATTACACGAAAATATGTGTATTTTTCTTAGGGCTTCACGGGACCAAGACCAAGACCAATGTATTTAAATGGAGTCTTGGTCTTGCCTACAATACCAAGACTCC
>UXGC01002515.1:0-11247 GCA_900480045.1 Eurytoma adleriae
GGCCACTGCAGCGCCAGTGGCTATACCCAGTTGTGCTTTTGTAGAGTGCACCCGGACATGGGTCAAGGACAGACAGCCACAGGAATGGAAGAACTTATAGGCCTGCGAGCATGCTAAAGCTCTTATCGGCGACTCCGTACCAAGTTGCTGGATTAAAGGAATGATAAACCTACCTAAAAGGAAAGTTAGGCTGTTATTGGAATGGTTCACTGGTCATTACGACCTCCTACACCACTAATACAGAATAGAAAAGACAGCTCACGGGCTCTGTAGGCTGTGCAGCGAGCATGAAGAAACCCCGCCTCACCTACTGTGCCAATGCCCAAGATTATTGGGTAAGAGGCGCAGGGTGTCCGGAAAATTCTTCCTCGAGCATAAGAACATCAGTACCTTCAGTCTCAGTAAACTATTAAGCTTGATAGTGTCAATAAAAGTAACGGTGGAGGATGGATAAGGCCATGGGGCTTAACGTAAGGGATCGAGAGACCTAGGCGCGAAGCCGTCACGTCCTTGGGCAAGGCCAGAGGGCGTGTCCCACCTCACCACACAACTAATCCGACTACCGTGCTTGAACTATGCTTCTGTCATTTGGTCTTCGCACTATGACACCAATGTATGCAAAGTGGAAGCTGTGCAATATAAGTTTTTACGACATCTTGCTTACAGATTCCACGTCCCTATGCATAGGTTCGATTATGATTACATCGAGGTTTCTAGGTTTTTTCTTTGAGTACGATCAAGTCGAATCTTGATGTCGAGGACAGTTTCTTTGTATTTAAGATTTTGATCTCGAGAAGCGAATTCAATTGAGACATTTATTACGTTGGTTCAGTAGAAAACGAATATCGGAAAAATGTTGGACCAAAATTGACCAATATCTGATTAATATCGGGAATTTTGCAATTTTGGATCAGTAGAGACTGATTGTTGTCCAGTGGAGAATGAATATTGGCGCACCCGTATAATATAATATTTTGTTTTTGTTGCAGATGGCGTGCTTTGAACGCCGGAAACCGTGAATACATAACCGACCTCGCAGACCAGATACGCGAAAAGCACCTAAGAGCAGAGGTAATAATTACGCAAACGTTATTTGACAATCTGCAAATTCCGAATACTAGAGACACGTGCCTCAATCAGAGAAACATGAAAAGGCACAAATTCAAGCGACAATACACGCACTGATCCGCGCTCACGCCTAGCTGAGCAATCGAGTTACACACCCCGCGCGAAGACGGAAACTTTTGCATTGTAGCTACGAAAATAAGAAAAAATCACGCGCGCAGCAAAAAGTAGAAAAATAGAGGAAACTCGCAGAGGCATCAGCGAGCTCTCCTCGGCGATTCGCAGAGAAAAGAATGAAAAAAAGATTGAAGGCGATGTGTGATGCAGGAGGAGCGTCGGAGGGACGGCGAGAACTGCCGTCAGCACTTCGACACGTGGAGGCGGCTCTGGGGCAGGCCGGGACACGGCGCGCCCATCGATCACGCCCGCCGGCGCAACAATCTCCACGATATTCTCTACCGGACATCGGCCGGGCAGCGGCCACCCATGGCAGCCGCCTCCGTCTATTGAATTCAATTGCATCGCCGCCGGCTCCAGGCGCACTTCAGTAATTTAATAACAAGGCCGGCTCGGACGCACGTCGCTCTCTCTCTTCGCGTTTGCCCGGTGCCCGCGCAATCATTAGCGAGCCCCCCTTCTCCTACTTCGCTCCTTTATGCAATTTCGAAGCCCATCCCTGCACCGCCTGCGAAACGCCTTTCGCCCGCACACCTACTGTATAGCGCCAAACGCTTTTTTCTCCGCATTTTTTTTTCTGTTTTTTCACGAGAACGTTTAATAGGCGAGCGAGTTTGCGTGCCCTTGTAGCGTTTCGCTCAGTGATTTCACACCGTCGAGAGTGCACTTTCCCAGGTTTGATTTATGTTAATCAAATCGAGGGAGCTGTTTATCGAGGTAGTGATTATTTTTATTTTTTTTTATTTATTTTGTCTGTTTAATGGATGCAATGAATACACAACTATGCATTTATTTTCACATAAAAGTAGCTATTTTATTTATTATTTTCTATATAACAATTTATTTTTTTTACTAGTAATTTTAAATAAGTAGAAAAATATTTCCATTTTTTATAATTTTGAAATTTTGGAGTAAACAGTCCTAAAAAATCTTTGTTTTCATTTATTAATCTTAGCTTTCATAAAAAAATAGCTTGTATTGTTTATTTCAATAATATATGTCATCTGACTGTATAAATTCAACTTATAAATCAATCGAATTAATAATGTAATATCCAATGAAAATTTATTTATACATCGTCTTCACAAAGATTCACTTCAATACAATTATTCCAATAAGAAAAGCATCAATTATGCAATATGATCAATATAGTCTCATTAAATACCAACAATCTGTCAGATATTACTTGGAAGATGACAAATTTTATTATTCAATTTCTGAGAATTCTTCGTCACTGTCACCTTTTTTGAAATGATAAAGTATTAATACAAAAAAGTAAAAAATAGTATAAAAAATAATAAGAAATAATCCGAAATAACTTGTTCACAGAATGTAAGTAGAATAAGAACGAATGTACCGGCGATCATTGCATTAGATTGAGCCAATACGTATGCACCGCGAGATACTCGCGCTGCATAACTCGTTGGCGCGTTGAAACTACGGGCGCGTACCTCTTCCCGGACTTTCCGTCCTCCCCCTTGGGATGACGGAATCGCTGGAGAATTTCCGTGAAAAATAGAAATTTTCAATCTCTGTGATAGAGTTACTTTTGTGGCTATTTCTTTTTCTCCGAGCCCCGCAGTTCCTTTCACTCCACTCCTGTCTCCTCGTAATATTCTTGCTTTAAAAATTTACGTTTTTATGCGCGAGGATATTTTTTACCCACTCCCGTCGTATTTTGGCCCGGCGAATTTTACGACAACACAGCTTTCCTTTTCCTTTCGGAAAATTTGCGCCGATGAAAAATTGTCGTAAATCACTTAGCGCACGCGAGGCGGAGTAAAGAGATCAAAAACCCATTTGGGTGTGCGAGTCTTTATGAATTTTCAAGCTCGGTCTAGTTAGCGCCCACATTTTTTCGCCGGAAGCCGCTACGTGCACCGGGGTAAAAAAAACATTAATAGGAACTAGGATTTCCCCGGTGGCCTCCCCCGTAGGAAAAAAGGCAGCTTATTTATCTTCATTAAGCCTGAAATCTTCCTTAGCTCATCGTCGGATCGCGTAACACGGGACTCTCGAGCGTTAAACGGAGATTACGAGGGCGGGGGAATCGCGAGTAATTTTCCCGACTAACTCGAGGCTCACCCTTTCCCCGGGTTCTTTTGTTCGCATCAGATGACAGAAGAGCCGCGGAGATAAGCTTTATATACATCGGCTCCCCGTCAGCCGTGGCGCACGCATCGCGCGCGCAGGCTTTTCGCGCCCCGGAGAGAAGAAAAGTCGGTTCTTTATTTCGCCGGCTTCCGCGGCGAGCCGCGCGTCCCCGCGACTTGCAGCCGCAGCGAGGAAGCCCGGCTCACTCGCGCCTGAGTTATACATTCGCTCCGACGTACCCTCTCCCACCCCATTGTCTGACTATTGTATCGCTTTAGCCGGTGGCGTGCTTTATACAAGCCCCGCTCCCTTCCCTGGACTCCGTAGAAGCGATCAATCCTCCGCGAAATATCAGTTCCGCTGCCGGTCTGAATTTCCAGGCCCACGTGCTCTCCGCTCCTTTCAGCGCTATCTCCTAAACCCCCTTCTCTTCTCGCCGCTCCCGCGGCCTCTACTCTTTATTTACGCGCGCGACTGCGTTCGGGCACGTGCACTCATTGTCGCGGGAAAAGTGGGTCGAGCTAGCGGTGCGAAGGCGGAAACGAGGCCGAAAGAGCTAGCACCACCAGGCAAAGGGAAAAAAGAGGCGAGGAAGAACTAGCCGCGACTATCCGATAATTGAGCTTCTTACTTTCGCCGTCCTCCTTACTTGCAGTGAGAAACGGCTCCGCCCGCTCTTCTCAGGTACCAATTCCGCGAATTTAAATTTTTAGGATTAGGAGTCGCTGCATCTCTGGTAAAAAAATTGCCGATAAGTTCTGCTCGATAGTCTGGAAATCGCCTAGGACCATCAGCGAGAATGAAGGCTGAAATAAAGAAGGATTTTCGGTAAAGATCTGGCAAAAGTACGTGTTTCTCATCTTATTATCTTACCTTATCTTCATGACAGATACCTTAAAGGTGATAGAATGATGTCTAAAAGATGACTTATAAATGCCTTAAAGATAATGTCTTAATATTTCCATTTTTCTTCGCTTGAATTCTAAAGTTTTTCAAATATGGTTGAAATGCTTGATTTCAACATTTTTAACCTTATGCTTCGTATCTATCTAGAACATTCTTAGGATTTCTCGTAAAATTTGAAAGCCGGAATTTTCGGAAATTAAAAAATTCTTCCGGGAAACCCTCTACGATTTTATCAGGTTTTCTCAATATTGCTAATTTCCTGTTTCTATTGATCCAGCGTGTGATATGCAGTGCAAATATTCCGCATTGTAACTAGAACGCGGATCGAATTTTTTCATTTTACTAAATTTATGTGAATTGTTTATTAACTGATCTATATGGCTTATTGTTATTGTACTAACGGGAACTCCATCATACATGTGCATTTGAAGGACTTCAATTATTACTAAAACAATTTTATTGTACCAATGTGATGTTTCAATTTATAGCGATATTGATTGACTCTTTCCCTTATTTACCAAAGCGGGTTTGTGGAATTGTGAAATGTCCCGTACGTACAGTTTGTTTCATATTATATCAGCGATACCAACATAATTACTACAAAGTGTACAATTCGTACGGATCAGCAATAACTTGAAGCTTTTCAATCGATTTAAAAAATTTAAGAATTGTGAAAATTCTGTGCTACATTTTCATCCTTTTGACTTCTTATCTCTAGTAGATTTTTTGTCTTACGGGTTAGGTATTTGAAAATGCATCAAGCTCAAAAAGATTCGGTCGATGCGCAACCACCTTAGACCACTACCTAAGCAAGCGGGTTTATGGTCGCGCAAGTCAAAAGCCGAGCTGTCCGGAGAATAAGAACGCGAGAGGGCTCATGGCAATCAGTGTAAAAGCTGCTGCGGTGACTTTGCGGCGCAGCAAAGCCACTTTCAGCGCTACGTGCGTTCGCCACTGTACACACAGTTGATCGGCCGACCGGGTGGCCCCATCGGCGAGCGAGCCACACCGACAGCATGACGAATGCAATGCAATTTCGAGATTGATTAAAAAAAAACATCGCGTCTCCGTGGAGGGCCTTTTTTCGCCTCGCGCGTCTAATATATTGCGCATCCAGCGCGCCACGTGATCGCCGATAATTGATCGCAGGGAGCCTCGTCGATGCCACGCGCTGGAAGAGGGATGGCGACTGCTTGTTTACTTTAATGTGGCCAATTTTTCGGGAAAAAGGCGTGATTTAGGACTTACGCCGAATCGCGACTATACAGAGCATTTTTTAATCCTGAGCTGCAAACAAGTCGTTTGTTGGTAAAAGTAACAAATATTGCACCCTCGAATAAAACGATAATACTCGCGTAGACTGACAATTTTTCCCATTCTTTTTTTAATAAAAAAATTATTTGTTGATTCAATTAAAAACAATTTGTTGATTCATTCAGGCAGACTTATTTTTCTCGCCACAATGGCAATTTTTACCCCAGAAATCCTGATTTAGACAGTCTGTCTTTCCTACCACTTTTCAATGTTTAATTAACAAAATTAAGATAAATATAGAAAATATCAG
Organism: Eurytoma adleriae; assembly: GCA_900480045.1. NCBI lineage: Eukaryota > Metazoa > Arthropoda > Insecta > Hymenoptera > Eurytomidae > Eurytoma > Eurytoma adleriae. The sequence continues at coordinate 5,807 of UXGC01002515.1, forward strand.
AATGTAAAAATAAAAAAAATAAATTACACAGAACATTTGACGTGAAAAATTTTAACTCCACATTTTCGTTAACTATAAGAACTTAATCACTGTATTTCTATCGTCGCACACAAAACAGAAAAATGATTCTAAATTTTAAAATAGGTAATTATAACTATGGTTAAAACTAGTATGATGTGAAGTTACATTTTCTATAATTCAATGTTATCTTTTAATGCTAATACTAAACCTGTATTTCACTTTAATTTAATCATTATATGAAAACGCACCATAAATTTTAAATGAAGTAGTAATATCGGGATTTGGTCAGCCGGAGCCATTCAAATGTAGAAACTAAAAAATTAGAATGTACAAATAAACTGCAAATGACATTGTTAATGAAATTCATTATAATTGTAGATATTATATGTACTTTATGATAATATTATAAATAAATTAAATAACGTATTCGCATTAAATATGTAAGTAGTAATGTATGAATAAAATACGTAAGTTTAAAATTTAAATTCCCTCAGCCGACCATAATAATTTCTACCGGAATATAAAAAATGGCCACGTTTTTGTCTTTCTTTTGTCTTCATTTTATCTTTTTCTTGACATTTTGAAGTAATCGATGCGTTTTTACTCTGTTGTTTGTATGTTTTACGTTAGCATTTATGGGGATGTTCGGGAAGAAATTATTTTGGTCGAGTATACTTTACACAAATAATTTTATTTATTAGTAGAACAATATCCCTATATAACGAATGCGTGTGCAGGAAAATGTCCTTTTTCGCGCGGGTGTTTTCCAGGTACATACTCGCAAAAGTGCGACATTATTTTTCATTACTCAATTACGTTTTTGAATAATGTTAAAGTACAACACATCGTAGAGGAAGCTTTAGAAAATGACACTCACGATCCATGTAATTGGCCGTTTAGTATCCCCGAGAGATCCCACACATAATAGGACATTTATTTATCCGGCGCATATGAGAATAAAAACAACTGTGTGTAACTCGTACGGTATATTTGCCAATGCGCAATGTCAAACTATACCTCACTCAATTTCGAGTGTGTTGTTGTTATATCGAAAATTTTGTGTATTCTGTCATTACTTCTGCGAATGTAATGTATTGGTATACTGAGTAATATAAATTCATTACTGTATTTGTATATTTTATCGCAACAATAAATACCTGCAAACAACAGTTTGAGTGTTGCAATAATTGTTTATTATTCATGACATCATAGAAATTTTGGATTTATTCACATTCCATTTTCTACCTGCAGTATTCGATTTATTAAATTACCATATGGAGAATTCTCTGCAGCTATTATGGCATACACAGTAGCCATTCCTTACCCAAACATCGCGACCATACGAGCGCAGCATATAATGCGATACCTCGATTGCATGAATAATTATACTACGTACGATAGTTACCTACGGTAACCGTACAATCGGTGCACGATGGCTGCTGCTCTGCTCGTATTAAGGTGCATATCGTTCGCTCATAGTGGTAAGTAATTTTACTATATCTAATTATTCACCTCCGTCAATACATGATACTCTAATGTATAGATTTCTTTATTATCGGACTCCTGAAAATAATTGGCAAATAATCGGGTTTTCCATTATTATCTCGAATTTTTATCGAGTTCGAACAAATTTTCGATAAAGCAGATGAGTAATGATAAAAAAATACAGAAACAAATGACGAGAGATGAAATATGTGTGGTAAATGTAAATAAATAATCATAATGGATACATTAAATATGAAAGATTAATGAACAAAGCACACAATCAGTTTCACGTCATTTTTTGTGTATTGGAAGAACTATAATTATTATAATAAAACTAGTAAATATTTAAAGCCTATGTTCGATCTAATATATTTTCATAGTACGTAGGACCAAAGGGAATAGTGGCGCAATAATTCATAAGGGATGAATGATTGAAAAAGATCGCTGCGCGGTTGGCCAACCTCTCCCAACACAGGTTTACTCGGAAAATCAGTGGTTTTCTCGCAGGGAATCTCACTCGTTTCAGAATGCATAGGCACCCTGTATTCCCCAATTCCTGAATACTTAAGCAGCCGACTGGAGGAGCTCGGACTCGAAAAGAAAACTAAAGGAGAAAAGTGAAGAAAAAAAGGAAAACTATGAAATTACTCCGACACCGAGAGATTCGCTCTTACTTATCGCTTTTGGCTCCATCCACTTCTTTCGATCCGCACTAGTCGCGAATTCCAAGATTAGATCTTGGCCGTAAAAGATTTAGTAGCAACGCTGGAAGATATGAATGATATACTTACACAAGTGCCACGTAGTCCATTTGTTTTTGAAACCACCAAAGTCTCCTAGTTAGATAAATTCGTGTAACAAATTCATTGCTCCTAACAAAAAAATCACTTACCAATATTAACTTAAACTCAATTTACCAGAAAAACCTAGCTCATTTCAGGCACTCCTTTAAATTCTCAAAAGAATTTCTTTTTGCGGGAATCTCGTAAAATGTTTTTCTTCATAGCGAAACATCCAACTGTTTTTCTTCGCGATAAACCTCCTACAAAAGGGCTTTTCTTCGTGGAAGATTTGAATTGTGCTACTTTTTTATACAAAAAACTGAAATTAAGTGTTCTCCTTTGTTAGGGATGAAATCAGCATTTATTTCGGTATGGGAACGACGATTTGTGTAAGACGTAGAAATGTTTTGCGTTTATACGGCTATAGCGTTTTTTATTCGCTTCTTCCGTTCGACTTGAGACGAGGGTTGACGTCGTCTTTGCTCCTAATAAGCAAGAGCACCTCGTCTTATTTTGTTGCCAGACTAAAAGCTCAACGCTAACGCAATGCGACGTGAGTGCGGCCGAACTGCGCCGCTGTCGGACAGTACTCTACTTTGTCGGCAAGGGAAAGAAATTCCTGAATAAAAGTTTTACAGGTGACATTGTCAATACATTTTCTGTATAAACCATCGCGCTAGTTTACTCGAAAATTCAAAATTGAATTTTCCTTTAGTAAATAGAATTTAAATATAATTTAAGAAATATGCTCACCCTGCTAGTCTGCATTCCATTCCAACATGAATTTTTTGTTTTTCTTTTCTATGTGATTTTTTGCCATTTGCTTTTATAATAAATGATTAATAAAAAACGAACAAAAGTGCATTATGTAAGTATTCACTTTTGGAATAAACCGATAAAGTTCGATAAATAGGTCAAGTAATCAAGATGTCTGTACCTGTTTTTATTTTATTTTCCTAAATGTCATATTTTGTACTGTTAAAGATAGTCGGATAGTCTGATAAGTTTTGGAGCATACCGTCGACCCCAAACCGGGAACATGACGGCTCCGCGCCTAGATCTTGTCGACCCGTTACGCTCAGCCCCTGATTTTACCTATCCGCTATCGCGCCTTTCACTGATTCTATCAAGCTGAACAGGCTCTTGAGACTTAGGTTACCAACATCGTTAGGTTCAAGCATGAACTCCTCCCACATCCCACGCCACCTGCGCATGACTCTTGGACAGTGGCACAGTAGGTGTCAAGGAGTCTCATCACGCTCACCACTCAGCCTACAGAGCCCGTTAGCTCTCTTCCCTGTTCTGCACTGATGGTGCAGCAGGTCACAATGGCCGGTAAGCCATTCTAAGATCAACCTAAATTTCCTTCTTGGTAGGTTGATCATTCCTTTAATCCAGCCGTTGGTAGTCCGCAGCCTTGTGATTGGTATGTCCGCAGCCTTGTGAGCTTATCCACCCCTGCAGTCGTCTCTCATTAACCCATAATCGGGTGCACGCCTCTAAAGCACACCTGAGTATAGCCACTGATGCTTCAGTGGATCTAATCCCAGCTGAGCCTCTCTTTGCTAGCCTATCAGCTTTTTCATTGTCGATGATGCCGGAGTGTCCTGGTACCCACCACAGTACCACTTTACACTTGCTCGTCAAAGCATCCAGAGCATCCCGATATTTCTTTACCTCCGTTGATTTAACCTCTACTTTGTTCAGAGCTGATAGAGCCGCTTTGCTGCCAGAGTAGATGTAGACGTCTTGATTAGACCATCCATCCTCTAGCATATGCTCACGCAGCCTCTGATTGCTCTGACTTCAGCCTGGAAGACGGTGGCGTGTTTGTCCAGGGAGAAGACCAGTTCTCTGTTGCTTCCTTTCAGCCAAGCACCAGCTCCATTACTTTTGTCGTCTTTGGAGCCGTCGATATACCAGCATTTGGAGTTTCCGTCCTCTGGTCCTACTACTGACGGATTCCTCTCTTCTCTGGGTGGTATGGACACTTCAAACTTCTTGTCAAAGAAAAATTTCCGTGGCCCCCTATCCAGAGTCATGTCGTCTCGGCCGAGGCTCAGGTTGTCAATAATGTCAACATCCGCGTGCCCAAGTCAATCCTTTGAGGTCCTGATTTTCGCTTTAAATGCGACGGATCTTACCATTAGGTCTAAGGGGGGGGGGGGAGATCAAGCACCAACTCCAAAACCTTCAATGGTGTCGATCTCCTCACCCCTGTGATACCTCTTATTATTCTTTAGCCTACTCAAGGCTAGGATACCCGTTTTTAGCTTACATCTAGGCCACTAAGCGATGGCCCCGTATAACAGTCTGGGTCTGAGATCGCCGTGTATCTTAGGCTTAAGTCCCCAGGTGACCCCAAAGGCTCTCCTACAGACCCAGAAGGTAGCAATAAAGCTCAGCTTCTTTGCCTGTAGGTGCTTGCCCTAATTGAGCCTAGAGTAAAAAATGACCCCGAGGTATTTCGGCTCCCTGAAAAGGGCTAGCTTCTCCCCAAATAACTCAATGGGTCCTATCTGCTTTAACTTTATATCTGTTTGTGAAGTTGACCAATACTATCTTCCGAGGGTTGACAGTCAGATCAACTTCTTTACACCATCTTTCCACCGCGCTTAGAGCCAGCCTCATGAGACCTACAAGAGTGGCTTCATCATCTGCAATGACCAGGATAATTACGTCATCCGCGTTTGCTTGTTCGTAAATCCCCAGATCATTGAGCCTTTTTAATAACTCATCAATCACCAGCGACCAGAGCGTAAGCGAGAAGACTCCACCTTTTGGGCATCCTCTCGCCGCGCGTCCGCCGCCGGTGCTTGAGCTCCAATGCGCGTCAATGATTCTCCCAACAAGAGCACTACGAATCCACCTGACAAGTATTTCAGGGATGCCGTGTCTCTGTGCTCCTTGACAGATGCTCTTTTCCGTGGTGAAGCTGAAGGCACCCTCCACATCTAGGAAGACCTCCAACACCATACCTCTATTTTTCATTCCTTTCTTAATTCTTTTTGTAGCATCATCAAGAGCAGATTCCGTCGACTTGTCTTCCCTGTACGCATGCTGCGTATGGTGAAGCGGCAAATCCTGCAGAGCTCCGTCTTTGATGTAGCGATCCACTAATCTTTCTAACGTTTTGAGAAGAAAGGACGTGAG
>UXGC01002516.1:0-11245 GCA_900480045.1 Eurytoma adleriae
ACACACACACACACACACACACACACACACACACACACACACACACACACACACACACACACACACACACACACAGTGTGCGAATTAACTTTTTATGTTCGTTTTTATGTTGAACTATTTGTTACGCAACTTTTTAATCAAATTAAAAAATGTTGTTTAATCATCAGGATATTAATTATTAATTTTAAATTCGATTTTATATGGATATATAATTATACGATGTTGTTTCTCTGCATGGATTTAAGGCAGACAAAGTTGCTTTGATAAAATACTTATATTTATAGAATATATAAGCAAGGAAGAAATTGTGAACTCAAAAAGTGATTTGGAAATTACTTGAAATTTTATATATATATATACACACACACACGCACGCACGCACACACACATACATTATAAAGTAATTGCTGCTCTTATCAAATTACATTAATTCATTTTAGGAAAGTATAATAAGTCTTATAGCAAAACAGGCGATAAAACAATACGCAAGAGCAACAATGACGAGAATTTTTCTGCAGTGCAATGCAAAGGAGAGTACTTAAATGGAAGGTGAATATTAAGAATTATGAGTATATATAATACTTAAATTTTGCGGTATGTTTATGTGTGGCTCAAGGCTATACTATGCAAGACAATAATCTAACTCCATTTTTTAAAACTGTATTTATTACTGATTTTATAAGTTATTTTGAGATATGTACGTCCAGCTACCTTAAGGGGATAAGCCTGATGTGTTTAAAGCTATTTGAAAAAAAGTTACAGAAAAATTGCTCCTACATTTTTCCTTTGTATTTACAAAAAAAAATATTACCTAAAAAGAAAGTTCGTATAAAATAACCAACATTTTAACAGCAACTAGAATAATTTTAACCCTTTAGATAGTCTGTACATACAAACTGCCTCATTTCGGTCTGATTTTTTCCAAAAAATTCCTTTGTGACAGGCTTTAGCTTGAACCAACTTCAAAAAATCTTCTTATTACCTTTCTTCACGAAATGAGCGAAGCATATTTTGAAAAGCCGTGACGATTTTAATTAGTTTGACAAAATAAATCTATTTTTTAATAATTTTAAAAATTGTTTACTGTGTAATGGGTTCATATAATTTTTCCTTTCCAAAATCTGCTTCGCTCATTTCACGAAGAAAGATAATAAGATTTTCTGAAAATCTCAGCTTATTTGATCAAATGGTACAAGCATATATAGAGTCCCTGTTACAAAGGAATTTTTTGGAAAAAATCAGACCCAAAATGAGAGTATCTAAAGGGTTAAAATTATTCCAGTTGGTGTAAAAATGTTGGTTATTATGCGTATAACTTTCTTTATAGGTAAATTATTATAGATACAATTTTTTTTTCTGTTGTTACAAAGGAAAAAATTTGGGAGCAATATTTCTAAAACTTTTTTCAGAGCTTTAAACTCAGGCTTGTCCCTTTAAAATGTCGTTAAAACTCGGTAACTTAATTTTTTCAGAGATATATTACCAATTACATATGTACAATCATATTAAAGTAGCACATACGCATGAGCAGAGGAGCGAGTAATAAATAAAGTCACAGATCGATCGCATGTTCATCGTCCTGATCGGCTTCTCTTCGGGCGATATAATTACATGTAAATATCGTCGCTCCAGAGAAAGAAGGTATACCAACTCGGAATCCGGTTATAAAACGTACCAACTCAAAACCCGGTTATAAAAGGTACCAACTCACTCGTTGCTTTTCTTGACTTGGCAACGCCGCGAAAAAAATTTTTTTAACATTTTTATTAAAGTAAAATTTTTATTTGAATTTTCTTTAATTTAAATTTTTTTATTGACAAAATTTCAGATCATTTAATAACATTTTTAAACAATTTTTAAATTAAAAAAAAACAATAAAAATTTTACTTTAATAAAAATATTAAAAATATTTTTGCGGCGTTGCAAAGATAAGAAAAGCAACGAGTGAGTTGGTACTTTTTCCAAATGGCTTCCTCACGGAAGCCATTAATCGCTACATCGCTACATGTATGGACGACCTAGTTCAAATTACATTTCGAATAACATTTCATGCTGCTAAAGTGTTCGCTATACATGTAAAAGCACCCTAAAAACTACTCACAAAACTGAAAACATGAGCTTTGCGCATGCGCAACCACCTTATTTTGGCTGTGTTGTTTGTGACCGCGCTCATGTCGTTTATTACGTCGAGTGCGACACACTTAGGGAATAAGGCCCCAGGCGGCAGGCCCACTGCCCAGGCACCCGATCTGCAGAATGCCTTTATGTAACTTGTTCGTCATTGGTTGGTTTCTTCTTCATTACAGTAATAATGAAGAAGGAATAGAATTGCAGGAAATAGTATATTGCGAAATAGAATTGCACGGAGATAAGGCCGATTCTACATGGTGCTCCTACCCCGTATCGTATATTATCAATATCTATAGATATACAACACATGAAATACGATACGGGGTAGGGGCACCATGTAGAATCTCCCTAAGGCCGATTCCACATGGAACCCCTTCCCTACCCCCTGCACTAACCCGACCCTATCCCCTGCTCCTAGCCCCTTATACCCCGTCCTTGATACCACATTAACACCGACTGTGCAATAGAGTCCACCGTCTAGATTATCTCATACTTATAGTTAGTGCAAAGATCAGTAATTTATAAAAGAAGAATATTTGTTATACTATTTGTTTTAAGAATTTACTTCTCTTATACGTTTTAGAGGATACGTTTAATAGAGAAAAATTTAGAAAATTATTGTTATTACTTAAATTACACGAAGTACTGCGTAATAGTCTAGACGGTGGACTCTATTGCATAGTCGGTGGTACCAGGGACGAGGTAGGGGCTAGGAGCAGGGGATAGGGTGGGGTTAGTGCAGGGGGTAGGGAAGGGGCTCATGTGGAATCGGCCTAATGCGCTCGTGCTGGCACTTATGTAGATAGACTCATTTGTATATAAGTATACAAATACAATGCGCGCGAAAGCTGTACAGTTTTCCCGCCAAATTCCGACCAGCACCGTACAACTTATAGGCTCGTGGCTACCTGCGGAAGTAATGTAATTACTGTCTGAAGTCTAGGAGCTGTGCAACTCAGATCAGTGTAGAGTGCCGAGTGCAAAGTACTGAAAGGTTGTGTCATTAAAAATTAAAAGCCTTAAAGTTTTTATTCACATCGAACGTTAATCAAAAAAACATTTAATATGTATGTACAAGTTGTAACAATCGACGGCAAAAAAAAGACAGTTCTTAACGTGTCCAAATTGACAAAGATTAAAGATCTGAAGAGTGACATCGAAGAGGAATTTGGAATACAAAAAAATAAGCAAGGCTTGTTCTTTCGAGGAAAGCATCTAGAAGATGATTGTACGTTGTATGATTATAGCATTAACTTGAATAATGTTATTCAGGTAATGTTTAAATAAAGCATTTTTTATTTTTTACAAAATAGCAATAACTAAAATAAATTGTACATAGACTATATAGATGTACTTAAAAATATTATCTTTTACAGGTAATGATAAAATCAGAGGAAAATGCTTTGGCTGAAAAGACAGCTATAAAAGAAAAACTTAAAGAAAAAAACACAAACGAGATAAAAAATGAAGATGAAATTGAAAGTACAAGTCACTATTATAAAGTGGGAGATGCAATTGATTGTACAGATACTGCTTTAGGAGCTTGGTTTGAGGCAATAATTCTTAAAATATTTACTAAATCCAACAAATTATTCTTCAAAGTTAAATGGGATTTACCAGATAATAAAGATGACGATTCATTTGATGTAGAAGAAAAATTTATCAGACCAAGAGCATGGAAAATTTTAAATTTCAATGATGTTGACCTTGACCAAAAAATAATGGTCAATTATAATTTAGAAAATCCAAAGGAAACAGGCATTTGGTATGATTTTACAATTAGAAAAATAAAAAATCTATCATCTCTAAAACAATTGATTGGAACAATACACATTGGAGATGGCACCAGATCTGTTGATAATTGTGTAGTTAATACAAAACTTGAATTTTATCAAATTGAACAACCAATTTTACTAACTGAAAGAGATGATGGTATAATAAATTCACGTATACCTAAAACAAAAAGGAAAGTACCTGTTAAATGCATTACTTGTCAAGATAATCCAAGAAAACGATGTAGAGAATGCAGTTGTAAAGTTTGTGGTAAAAAAAATGACCCTCATCTTACTTTACTTTGTGATGAGTGCGATGATGCTTACCATATTGGCTGTTTAAATCCTCCTTTAACTGAACTTCCTTTAGATGATGACTGGTACTGTCCAGATTGTAAAGTAAATGAAAATGAAATAATAAAAGTTGGTGAAAAAATGTTACCTAAAAAAAAGCACAGCAACGTGGTTGGTACTAACAGGGATTGGGGTAAGGGCATGGCATGTGTTGGTAGAACAAAAATTTGTACTATTGTTCCTCTTAGTCACAGAGGTCCTATTCCTGGAATAGAAGTTGGGACACTGTGGAAATTTAGAGTTCAAGTATCGGAAGCTGGAGTTCATAGACCTCACGTAGCTGGAATACATGGTCGAGCAGATGATTGTGCTTACTCAATAGTTCTATCGGGAGGCTATGAAGATGATGTAGATAATGGTGAAGAATTCTTTTATACAGGTTCTGGTGGAAGAGATTTATCTGGAAATAAAAGGACTGCCAAACAAAGTTGTGATCAACAACTGACATTGATGAACAAAGCTTTGGCTTTAAATTGTAATGCTAAAGTAAATGATACAACAGGAGCCGAAGCTGAAGACTGGAAGGCTGGATTACCAATTCGAGTTGTAAGAAACTTCAAACTTGCCAAACACAGCAAATATGCTCCAGAAGATGGAAATAGATATGATGGAATATATAAAGTTGTAAAATATTGGCCTGAAAAAGGCCAAAGTGGCTTCAGAGTTTGGCGTTATTTATTAAGAAGAGACGATCCTGTACCAGCTCCTTGGACTAAAAAAGGAAAAGCTAGAATAGTTGAGCTCGGTCTAGAAATGATATATCCTGAAGGTTATCAAGAAGCACAAGAAAAGAAAGCTGGTATAAGGAAGCGCAAGTCTGATGATGAAGCTGATTCCATACTTGATCAAGTTACATCTGCTAGCAAGAAGAGAAAGACAGCCTTCAAATTAAACAGTGAAATAGCAGAATTAATAAAAGAGGACTCCTCTAATGCTAAACTGTGGAATCGATGCAGTGAATTTATATCTGATGGAAAACAAGCATACTTTGAAAAAATTTCAACAGAATTTGCTTGTATTGTTTGTCAAGATATAGTATTTAAACCTATTACAACACCTTGTACACACAACATATGTATTTCTTGTTTAAAACGGAGTTTTGAAGCAAATGCCTTTACTTGTCCAATGTGCCGAGCACCTTTAGATATAAATTATAAAATGGAAATTAATGAAACTCTTTCCTCTATTTTACTCTTGATGTTTCCAGGATACGATAAGACTAGATAAATGTAGACTTTTTCGTGAATAATTTAGTATAATTGTTTAATTAATCTTTTTTTTTTAAAAGAAACAGTATTATAAATTTGTGAATTTTAACTATTTTTTTTAAAAGGTCGCCTTTATGTAAAAGGTGTTTAAATATAAAATTTTTGAGCTGCTGAATATCAAGGATAAATCAGTACCACAAATCAATTCTTTTATAACAGAATACAATATTATTTTTCTATTTTATAATAAGTCCACAGCTGTAGAATTTTTTACTAAATAATTAATCAACTATATATAAAAAAGCTTTATGATTTTTTATATTTAATAAATTTAATAATTGTAATTGTATTTTATGTTGACATTACTCTTCATGTAGTGAAATATTTTTCTATTTGAAATAAAATATAAATTCTATTTTAAGCACATTTATTCAAACCTTACTAAGAAAATTTTTTTTCTTAAATTAACAAAATAATTTACTATTTATTCATCGCAATGTTCTTCTTGTTCTTAATGGTTAAAATTAAATTAAAAAATTACAATTTCTTCAGATGTTTTTGCTTGAGTCCGAATGGTTTAAGAATTTTTGGATGGTCTTGGTGGAGTTCAGCAAAAAACATGACTTGTGGTACGTAATGATTTTCATGATACAAAAAAAGAAATTTATAACATTTCTTACGATTTAATATTAGCTTGCAGCCGACGACAGTATAATATAAAAAAAGAAAGAGAAGATGCAACAGTGCATTGTAAAGAAAATGGAAATTATGAAAAACTACAATGTGATAATGGTTTGTGTTGGTGTGCCGAGCCAGAAACTGGTAAACCGACACAACGAGCATATCCTGAGGCTGCGATGGAATTTCTTCCATGCTGTGAGTTTTCGAAATACATTTGAATATAAACATCTTTTATTTCTTCTTTTACACAAAAAAGTTAATACTGTAAAGACTTTTTAAAATAATAGTAGCATTCTTTTAAATAATTATGAAATAACATTTATACATAAGGAAAAATATTTTAGATGAAAGTAAAAATATAGGAATGCAATATTTTCAACGATGTGAAAGTATAAAAGTAACTAGAGTTAAACTTCTTGAGAAAATGAAATACCATGGTCACAAATCTTTTCATATTGACAATGTACATTGTGACTATGATGGAAGCTATGGTCATTATCAAGTCGTCCGTAATATGCAAGTAACAATTTTTTTTAATGATTAAGTAACAGTGGATTTATTATGAACAAACATATATTGTGCAATCATTTTATAGAGCACGATGTACATGGAAAGATGGTAACCAAATTGAAAATTTTAGAACAGATGATATTTCACAAATTGCAAAAATGAACTGCAGTAAGATTTTTATTAATTATTAAAAAAAATTATTGATGTCTTACTTAATTTTGTTAATTGTTTGTTAGATTGCGCTCGAGATTCTCTTATATTTGCTGATACTAATTATGAATTTAGATTAATTTGTGATTCACTTGGTAATTATAAACCACTTCAACATAATAATGGATATCAATTCTGTGTGGATAGGGATGGATTTGCAACAACAGAATTAATTAGTATTGAAAATGAGTTACATTGTCAGTAAAATTGTATTATTAAATAAATAAAAAGCAGTGGTCGTTGTTATTTATGTATTTTTATTATAACTTTTGTATTTATATATGTATACATATATATATACACAAACACATTCACGCGCGCGCGCACGCACACACGCACACACACACACACACGTGTGTATATATATAAATTCTTTTTTTTTAAAAGCGTATGAGTAACAGAAAGGACGTTTTTTACCATTGTAAGCGACAGCGTCCACTATTCGCCTTTAAGTACTGTTTTCCACTTTTGTTAATGTGAATTATGCTCTAACTTTTTCTGCAAGGAATAATTAAATATGTTTTGATTTAGAGCGTAGAATAATTACTACGATTTTACAGAAACCTGTTCATTAGCAAAACCCTGATATTCCCTTCCTTATAATTAGAGTTAACCAAAGAATTGCTTTTTATACCATATATAGAGATGATACACAACTTCTTTAAAAAAAGCTATAAATCGTCTATATATATATATATAGTGACGGCTATATCATATTGTCCCAAATTTAAGATAATAAATATATGCATGTATATACTAGTAACATTTTTCAGTATTTATTTATTTAATTAACTTACTAGAACAATAATGGAACCAGCCATCGATCAATTGAAATTTGTAAAAAATAATTGTAAAATAATTGTAAAATTTTGGTAAAAAAAAGCAAATTTATGTAGCTTCTTTTCATTCGCTGCAATAAAAATAAGTTAACAATAGACTGTTACCTAACAATTAATAAATTAATTTGTAAAATAATTTTAATATCTGCGTTAAAAAATGTAGTCTATCAATGTTAATAATAAAATGATTGGACGGTTATTCTCAAAAATAAAAATTCGTAGACTTTTCATCGATACAGAAGATTATTTAGAGAAACCTTTACAACAGTTTGGCAAGAATTTTATCGTTATTACTTATTAAATATCTCCACATTGTAGATAATTCTTTGAAACTAGATTCGTTCCTTGATAATGTCATGGGAGTATCATTTTCAATATAATAAAGAAATTCGATAAATATTTACTCAATGCATGTACAAATAACAATTTCTGAATAATTATAATCTGATAAATAACGCTGAGTTAAAAATTTATAGTAAATAATATCAATCAGTATATGTATGTACATATCGAAAGACAGTTGTCACCTAGGTACGTTTTTTGGAAGCGTGGTTAAAATATGGACTTTTACACGGAAATAGAAGACACAAGTATAAAAAAAAAAAAAAATACATTTAACTATAAACTGTACTGTGTTTGTTCGTCTTCTTTAATGTATTTCCTTATATCTTATGTTAATTCTATTTTTCGTATTTCAAAAGTCTTAGCTTTTTTACAAGAAAATAAGAGACAAAATAACCAAATTCCGCAGAAAACAATTAATAATATATAATTACTTCAATAGTAATGTATATGAAAGCTTTTTTTTCTTGCAAAATTTACATTACATTTTTTAATTACAGTAATGTTGATGTACAATTTTAATTGTCTTCAAAAGTCTAACACGATAAATTTATTTTTGCATATTTTTGTTTATGATTTTTTCTTTGTTTCTGTATTTTATTGCACTTTGAACTTAGAAAGAGGAATGCACTTTACCTATATAAATCAGTCTAATAAGATAATATTTCTATATCTCTCGCGAATTGACGCAAAGGAGCGGGTTATAGAGTAATCAATCTTTTTGAGTATTGAAGCCAGAAGTTAAAATTTTGCTTCACGACTCTCGCATCAGTCGATAAAAAATGATTTAGTCCGGTGTAGCACCATCTTTGTAAGTGGTTTCCCTGTTATTAATTGAGAAAAGAGTTTAAGGGGGTGAGGTGCATAGATAGTTAAAAATTGTAGGTCCAGGTACCTCTCGCAGATTGAATGTAGCGCAGTTGTGGTGTCGCATTTCGGATGTCGGGGCTTTTGGATCGCCTAACGCAGTCTTGACTCAAGACTCTGTAAGAACGATTAAAAATCCCTGAACCGAGACGATTGATAGGAACGACGGGTATACTATCGCTGCTGGCGACTCTGCGCACCTCGTTTATTCGCTTCTCATTATCCTCGAGATCAGGCTGGCCAAGGCCTAGTGAATTCTTAAGTCGATTGGCAAGCTCATTAGGGAAAGCTAAATTGGTGGTACTTGATGAACTATTATGATAACTCGCACCAAACAATCGACAAGGACTGTCTTCGCGACTGCAACCCTCCGATGAGAGATCTTTCGCGTTCAGATTGTAATCGGGTTCTTGGACGCTGGTCGAGCAGTGGCTGTAAGTTAGAGTCGAATCGAGAGAGTCCGAGTACTCTGGACTCGGTACCGATGTGTTGCCTCTTGCGTGTGGAAAGTACTGTGGAACCACCGACCCCTGTTTACATTGGGGACGGTGTCAGAAACATCATTCTTCTAACTCGTCGATGCGGCTTCGCACAGCCATTTCGACTACTTCTAGACTTGGATAGTCCAGTTCCTTTACCAGACACAGCACAGCAGAGAGAATATTCGAGTTCTGAAAACGTACGACTTTATTTTATCCTGCATTTTAATTTCATTTATTTATTTGAAAAACTTATAACTACCGATATAATGTAGCTGTCTTAAACATAATACGTATTTGTAAAAGTACATTAACTTTCAAAGATTTTCAAAGATCAATCGATTTTTAAATGAAAAAAATCTTTCACTCTAATCACTTATAAAGTCCTTTTAATAAAACTCTACAGTTAAATCATATTTTTGATTCTCTAAATCACTTTACACCCTGTAGACATACTTACACTAATTTTACATTTATACACACGTATAAGTGTTGTGTTAAGAATTAAAATTATTTTAAAGTTGCATTACCGCAAAAACTATCTTCTGAAATTAAATCGAATTCATTCATTTGAAACATTGTCAAATAAAATGGTCTTTTTTTAAGGGGATGTAAAACCCATCTGTAGGGATTGAATTTACCGGCATCGATAATTTCGTGATTATTAAAAATTAAAACAAATTTTCGAAAAAAGCGCAACGTGGTGCCCTCGGTAATGGCATAAAGATGATCTGGTTTCAATTTTAAGTAAATCTAAGCGAAAAGTGGTTTGAAAAATATGTAAATAGTAAACATTAACGTAAAACTTTTCGAACCATTTTTCTCCTAGATTTATGAATGGAGTTACTTGAGATTGAAATCAGATCATCGTTATACTATTACCGAGGGCTCCTCGTTGCGCTTTTTTCGAAAATTTGTTTTGATTTTTCATTATAATCAAGAAATTATCGATGCCAGTAAAACAGATTCATAACCATGGGTGCTTGTACATCCCGTTAAATGATTAGAGTGAAACATTTTATATGCACCTCGGGGGTAACACGCAATTATTTCCTTGTGTGAATTACCCCTATTAAAGAAACGGTTCACAATTACTGCGCGATCATCGATTATCGTGAGATTAGCGCGTGAGAAATCGATTGCAGTTTATGCGATTTATCACGTAACTTAAGCTTGGGCAGCAAAGTTCACCCACGGAAATTATTATCGCCCGTTTTACTCCCTTGGTGCATAATAGTATATTATGCACCTTTAGGCAGGGAAAGTAAAAAATGTCTCAGATCGCACGGAAATTGATAAACATGCGATGAATATGCGATCTGAGAGATCCTTTACTTCCTGCTATGGTGCATATCGAGGTGCATATACTATTTTTCCGCCCGACGACGCCGGGCGGAAATTACATTACAGTATTACTACAGTACATAAAGTAATAAGAATTTTGTATGCAAATTCAATGATTAGTTAAATTCCTAGAATTAATCTTTTATAAAAAAAATCAGTAATTGGAAATTAGTACTTACTGTACTTGGTGGAACATGCTAATGTTATTTTTTATTCGAGCAGTCAAAATTTTTTACATTGTACTTTAATTTACATTTAAAAATTTGTGTAATTCATGATAAAAATTTAAATAAAGCAAGAAAGTAAATAAGACATTATCATTCACAATTTATAGGGAATTCGTTAATGCTCCAAAGAAATAAAATTCTTCATTCGTATTTGCTGCTCACTTTAAAAAAATTAATCGTTTAGATAATTAAAATATTCTTTAATGGGGTCTTATACCTATAATTTTTTTCACTAAAAATTACCTAAAACAAAAAAAGGAAAATATCTATTACAATTTATAT
>UXGC01002517.1:0-11238 GCA_900480045.1 Eurytoma adleriae
TAATGAGTAAAGTCCTTGTAGTGTAAAATGTGTGCGACGTTTCGGTAGCTATTTCGCTACCCTTTTCAAGCACTGAAGTTGTAGAAGAAGGTCGATGACTTGTTCGTCACTCTTCTCATTACTCATGATTAGATGTTTAGCTAAATTCGATTAATCGAACATAAAATGATAAAATTAATTTAATAAAAGCCAATAAAGTG
Organism: Eurytoma adleriae; assembly: GCA_900480045.1. Classification (NCBI taxonomy): domain Eukaryota; kingdom Metazoa; phylum Arthropoda; class Insecta; order Hymenoptera; family Eurytomidae; genus Eurytoma; species Eurytoma adleriae. The sequence continues at coordinate 201 of UXGC01002517.1, forward strand.
TTGCTTGTTATAACAGCAAACATTTTAATTAAAGTCGAAACAAACTGTAAGCACTTTTTATTAAACGAATTATCAATTCAAGAGTCTCTCCTCGCAGAGGTCAAATAAATTCTTGAAGCGCACAGCTTCTTTCCCAGGAGTGACCTGTAAAATGCATTTCTCTCAACTAGAACGGTTCCCAGTTGGCAAATTCACCGGCGAATAATTAGCGCGTTTTCGCATATTTCCTGGACCAAAATGGCGCAAGAGGACCACGAACCACCTGGCAAAAACGTTTGTTTGCTCGACCGACTCCTCTCCTCTCTCTTTCTCTTGTTCCTTGCGAGCTCATCCTCGGCTCCGGCTCCTCTTTTTTCTGGTACGATGGTAATTGCACATCTAGAACAAGCCCGCCCGCCTGCCCACCCCCACGAACAATTTACATAATAAGACACGCGCAGCTAGACGAAAACGTTTTGCGTCTCGAGAAAAGTTCGTCTTTGCAACAGCTACTTTCATAAGTATTTGCACGTTTTTTTATCTCGGTAGAAGTTCATGACAATTACATAAACTATCTGTATTAAAATGAATACTTACAGTTGTTCGTATTAGGAATGTGTGAAGCTTGAACAAGTCCAGATTTATCAGAATTTGAAAAATTTAGGTGAGATGAAGATTAACGATTCACTGTTGCTACAGAAAAAAAGGATCGAGACGAAAAAATCAACCAGATATGTTCCAGATATTTGAGAATCTTGCATGAATACCAGACTCTCTTTTTATTTGAGGATAAATTACACAAGCCTCTTGTCGTTGCAAAATAATCCAATAACTGTGAATTAATTTTTTCCATCCATATTTTTTATTTCAGTTTCACAACAAGGAAGCAACAGACCTTTTTTTTAAAAGAAAAATAGAAAATTTATTTACACGAGAAGCTCACCAACGGAACGATACACTTAGAAAATTTACTCACAAAACTTACGGCGAAGTTCACCGTACAAATTACGGGAAAAACGTAATAGTGGGACGGTTTGCAATACTGGAAAATCACTTTAATTTTTTTCCAAATCTTGAAGGTTTACGGGAGCCACTGTAATTTGTAGAGGAGAAACCAGCGAAATACACGAAAAACATAATGCCTTTCTTGTCTTCCACAACTGGGCATCCTGAACTCACATTCATGTTTATTAATATTAAACCACACGCCACCACATTTCACGCGTAAACCAGACGAAAAAACGTCGGTTACGCAAGGGCGCGCTGCAAGCTCATTTCCCGAAATTCCGCGTGCGTCAGGGGCACAACTCGGCGGCGGCAAGAACTGGCGCGGAGCGCGGCTCGAAGCTTAGGTCGCGTCGACGCCCCTTAAGAAACGGACGTCGCGGTCGACGCTCGTTTCGCTGCGTTTCGGCTAAACTCCCGCATGGCCGTTTGAACCCCGGCGGTTGGCGTCGCTGTGCTTTTACCGATCGCCGTTTGACGCCGAAAGGAGCACGGGACGCACAGAAACGGAGGACTTTGGTGGAACGCGCCGCTTCGGCGGAACCGATTAGGTTGCTCTTTTTTTAACGTAATTGAGGTAGAGCGGCGGGGGGTTTAAGCGCAATCGTTGCTCTGAAAAGTAATTTGCGGAAAATTGAGGCGACGCTGGGAGCTGCTTGTCTCGGCTGTGAATCGGCTGGCTGAAAGCGCTAATAAGACATTATGAGGCCGACGAGACTTGCGCTGCGGTGATGAAGGTTGCTGGTTAAGAGCAAATAATGATGTCTATCCTTTGTAATTTGCTGGTGATTAATGCCCTGTATTTAGATTTCAGCGAAATATTAATGAGAAAATTCAAAGTCTTCTTGTTAAAGTAAAACAATCGTTTATTTATATTTATCAAACTTTTTAAATTAAAAATTTAATGCATATCAAAAGCGGACATTTGATACATTTAAAATCCTTCATTTAACTTTTCTTCGAAACGCAAAATCCTTGGAGTCAGAATTGAATCCAAGAGAGTGAGTTTTCACTCCTAGTGGCGAATCAAAGCCTTCAACTCTCTTGGATTCATATTTTGAATCCAAGTGAGATTGAATTCACGTTCAATCCTTGCTTGAATTAAGAATGATATACTGTAACTTAACGTTGGACAATAACAAAACAGCAAATCAGGATAATAAATTGAGAGTATTCTGCAATAGAGTAGAAATTAACTTAATATACATTAATTTATATATTAACTTAATGCAAATATTATAGGTTCACGTTGTGTACATATAAAGTTGAGGTTATAACTTAGCAGTGTTTTCTCTGCAAGCTCATGAAAGGCAGTGACTGACGCGAAGTTGGTTCATCCCACTATCGACATCTCAATCCTCGCACCTCCATCTCCGCCCTCATCGCGTTCCGTCGAAGGGTCACGGTCGACTTGGCCCTCCGCGGCCCGGAATGGTCCCGGCGCGCATCCCTAATCCGACTCCGGATCGATCCTCCGTCGGCCCGGCCAATTAACAATACGCTGGGGGGTGGTGCGCCCGTCATTAATCGCGGCGCCCGGCGTCCCTCGCTCGGATTACATTTGACCGTCGGCCCGGCCGCGGGAAACTCGCGTAGTTTAGATGTACGACTCGATTTCGGGCTTTCCGCGGGTGTACACCACCGCGAGCGTCGTTCTCTCCTTTGGCTCGCGCCACCGTCCCCCTCTGCCCGCACCCCGCCCGCCCACCGCCTGATGGGATTTCGAGACGGGCTCCGGAGGAGGAGAATTCGACCGACTGCCGGAGCTGCAGGCTGCTCAGCCGGCGTGGCGGACGCGAGTACAGGCGCGTCGGGTCTCGTTGACGGGAATGCGATTTCAGTTGCGAGGTGCACGGCCACTGCCACTGCGAAATTCACCCGCTGGTGAATAAAACTTTGTGATATGTTAAGCCTGCTGCACCGTACATGAGGCGTTTTGTAATTTAATAAACGTACGTAAAGTCGATGATTATATTTAGACTCGTAGACTCGCCGAAAGGTAAAATGTTTTTTGTTACCGAGAAAATCATGAACTTTGCGATCGAAAAGGCAATACAAAGGTTACACACGATTTTGAAAAATGTTAACCATTTATTTTCCTTTGTACATAACACTGCGATTTGGGTTCTCGTGAAGTATGATGTCTACAGTGATACTTTACAAGTTAAAAGTATCCCGCTGATTCAATTATTACTATACTTTTGACGTAGAGTATATACGGCACTATTCACATCAAATTCGTAAAATTTCAGAAATTTCACTAATGGAGGTTTAGGGGGTATTGCAGAGTAATTCGCGACAAATAATTCGCGTATTTATATAGCAAGCTCATGACAACCAATTTCACTTTTTACGTATATTTATTCGATCCTTCTTCAATTCAAGAAATTATTCATTCTGTGTAATCAAGAATTACTTCTAAATAAATAAATTTGAAATAACTATTTAATTAATGCGAAGTTAGTCATTAATGAACATCATTAATGTTTGAATTATTTACCCTGCATATTTCACTCCACGTGGACTTATTTAAATTAAAATGAAATCAGATCTTGATTCAGTGCGTAATATTAGTTAGTACATTTATCACCAGGTGGCATCTTAGTCTAATGAGTTTCCCACCAACGGGTATTCTGTCTCAGTTTTATACAAGGCCCCGTAAGATCAGAATGATTAGGCGCTGAAGAAAGGTACTAGTGCTCTATTCTTTATACGATTATAACTTATCTTTGAAAAACTCGCTAGAGTTTTGATACAATCGATAAAACGTTGAAAAAGATCGATTGAGTTCTTGTAATTATTGCAATCAAATGTCACTATAATAATGAATCTGTAAGTGGTGGAGTCGAGGGTGAAGTTCAGCTCGAGAATCCGATTTAAATATTTTTTGTAAAGTCCAACATTCAAAACATTTGTTGGAGGTTTCATTCCTTATATGGGAATCTATGTATATAACGAGAAAAAAAATATAAATTTCCATATCGCGTGTTCAACATTTTTTTCATCTATTAAATAGCCAAAAAATAACAAGAAAAAACTTTGAAAATAGGTGAACTCATACATTTTTTTTCCAGATTTTGAACTCGCTAACGCGATATTTTTTGTAGAATTTCTCTTTTATTTGCAGAATAATTATTTACAATTAATTCATTTAGCCTCTATAGATACAATAGTATGAGCTCCTCAACATTTTTACAAGTAACTATCATAATTTTTTCCAAATTTCCATTGTACTAAGAAGTTACACTATTACGTTTGTACTCCATAAATTTTACGCTTATCTGCTTTCGAATTCTACAAACGAATATTCACCGTGCCCTAATAACTAAAAAGCAGAAATCATTTTAAACCTCATATACCTGCAGTCCCATTTCCCGCCCCTACAATGCTCCTCGATAGCCCGGCGAACTGTCGTGGCAGCGACTACGCCGTAATGAAAATTTAATACACGCTATTATAGCGGCATGAACGCGTCGCCGGGATTAGCGCCCGCGCCTCGGCGAGATACGCGCCGGCCGTTGTCCACCTCCTCCACCCCCGGCGCTCCGGTGCGCACAATTGGAGCTGCCGGGCGGCGAGCGCGACAGCTCGAATTCGCCCGGGCGGACAGGCTCCTTTTTCCGCGATCGGCGCAGCCCCGAATGATCTTCGCGCGATTTACGTGAGAATAAACCATCCCGGACGCGAGAACAGCCGCCCCCGCCCGGGCCTCGGCGGGCGACCATAAATCCCGAGATAATGATCGCAGTACATCTGCGTCCGCGGAATCTACGCTTCAGCTATGGGGACCCATAACTTATCCCCCGGGCTGCGCGCGCGCGCGCGCCCGTTTCTCTCGCTCGCGCGACGTATGTACCGCGCGACGATGAACCGGCTCTTTGTCCGGCAAGCGAACGCGCCCGGCCGCCTTTTTGTCATTAACGCGACCCCCTGGACCCGCCCCCCGCCCTGGAACGCGCCGGCGGTTTTCGCGGTGCGGCCGCGGTGCACGCACTTTTTGTCCCGAGTGGCTTTGCGGGTTGGACGGAGCGCGCGCGGTAGTGGCCGATTGCTTTTCCGCTGCGAGGGAGTATCAGTTTTATGGGGGTCCCTGTCCGAGAGGTTTTGGAACGTTGATTTTGTTATTTTATTTTCAGATTGAATAGGTTTTGCTTTATTGTAGTTTAAAAAGATTGCATTTTTGTGACTTGCAGAATCTAACGTAGACTGAAAAACTGCGGGTGGCGGTTTGCTCGAGTCATAAAACTATTTTCTTACTCCCTGTGTCATTACAATGCATTACTTGTCTATTCATTTTTGTAATATTACAACAAATAATATTAACTTTATTTTGTTTCTTTTCTTTGTGCCTGTCTTCAGTAATATCGAAAATTTTGTAATCGCATTATTCAAGTTTTCATTAAATATAATAATATACATATTTCATTATTACTACTATACTCCTTGGGATTTTCAACACGTAAAATTATATATAAAATAAGAAACTTACATGCCTTGGGTAAGTTTTATCAACTCCTCGTCGATAGAAACTCTTGCCATTAAGAATTCAACGTTCGACCTAGTAACCCAACTCATCTGCCTAACCGCTGGGAATCACCTTAACGCCAGAGGTAATCCGGTGCCCGATGAATTAGCTGCCCCCATCGTCTTGTAAATCAAATTTCTTCGACGTGGAGCGCGCCGCGAGATATCGAGCTCCGCGGAGACGCGCGACGGACGCGGTATTATCGCCCGATAATCCCCCCTGGCCTTAATCCCCCCGGCCGCTCGGCACTTGCGGTGGACGAAGTTCCAAAGACGCGGGCGGGGCCCCCGGACGATCGCGAAGTTGCAGAGGCCACCATCCCCGTGGGCGCGACATTAATGCGGCAGGAGGAGGAAGGGCGAGCACGCGGAGATACGACGACGGTCAGGCCGGAAGTTTTTCCGCGCTTCCTTCCGACCGGCCGGGCTTATGTTATGTTTGCCCTCCGCTTTTCAGGTATTACCGTGCAAATATTGTTTTCCCCGTTGCTGAGATAAACACGACCGCGGGGAGATAAATTTTTTTTTGTCGGGTTATGTGGATGTGCGGGGATTTTATTCAATACTCGCGAGGTGCGTGGAATAAGATTTCAATAGTTGTATAGGATTTGAATTATGAAGTGAATTTTAATTTAATGTATGTATGAGTTATATCTATTATTTTAAGTTACACTGTTACGAATGTTGATATTGATTTTGAGAGCAAAACAAACGGATTGTAATATGGTACAATAATTAAAACTGCCATTGCATTGGTAGCACTTGCTTATGCATGTAGATAAACATTGATTGAGAAATTAAGATACAATTCATTGTGAGCATCCAAGTGTTTTAAAAAAACGCGGTCATTGTAAGTTTTCTATTTACAGTAATATTTCATTTTAGTTTGTTTTCTCATATTCTCCTCTTCTATTTTCAATTCCACGGCGATTCGCTTAACGAAAATTAATCGCTCATAATAGCGGACAAACTTGCTTCTTTAATAGTTTTAATACATTCGCGATATAAAGGGAGCGGCGGGTATCGCGAATATCGCTTCGCCCGCCGTACACATTCGAGCGGCGCCCGACCGCTCTCCCCTCGCGAGTTTAAAAGTCAAATTTACTTGACGTAAATTTGCATAATAAATTTCCCAGCTCCACATCTTGCAAATATCGGCAAACCTAATTAAGGCAGCGTAATCAAGAATTAAGCCTGCCGCTGCCGGGGCGCCTTACGAGGTCGGAACCCGGCGCTCACCGTTGGAATTTATTGTCTGCCCTGACTGGTAGCTTGCGTATTTTTCGAAGCGTTCGTTATTATGCGGGTGTTGGAACTAATCTTTGCTCATTAATTCGGCAGGAAACTATCAGTTTTCGAATTAATGATGTTGTGGAATAACAGAAAATGAATTTCAATGCTGCGGCTCTTATCCTATTTATTATATATTTTAGCTATTTAAGTCGAGAAAAGTCATTGACCACACTGATAGTGATTTTCCATTCTTATATTCCATCCTTTACACTGCTTTCATAGTGGCACATGCCCTTGTATCGTTCGTGCTACAAGCCACGCGCACAATTTTTGCTGGTATTACTTAGGGTACGCTTGGGGCGTGGTGTTTCGCGAGTGCGTTCGACGAGCCTCGACTATCTCCAATATTTCCGCAGGAGTACTGTGCTGTTATCATACCGTAGACTCAGTACATAGCGTTTCCACAGTCAAAAGGCTCTATCGATAGAGTGGGCGATGCTCGCGCCTCCTCAGCTACCGCGGACTCGTCGGGTGACGCCTGACGTTGCTCACACACCCTCGCACTTTCGAATACGCCTGGCGACCCTGGCGATCCCTGGAGATGTCTGACGACCCCAGGCGAGCCCTGACGATACCTGACTATCTCTGACGATCCCTGGATCCGAGGCTCCCTGATGATCCCTGGTGACCCCTGGCGATCCCTGGCAATCTCTAGTGATCCCTAGTAATCGCTGGCGATCCCTGGAGATGCCTGGCGACCCCATGCGACCCCATGCGATCCCTAGCAACCCCAGGCAAGCCCTGACGATCCCTGGCTATCCTTGACGATCCCTGGCGATTCCTGGATCCGAGGCTCCCTGATGCCTGGCGACCCCAGGTGATACCTAGCGACCCCACGCAAGCTCTGACGATCCTTGGCTTTGCCTGACGATCCCTGGCGTTTCCTGGATCCGAGGCTCCCTGATGATCCCTGGTGACCCCTGGCGATCCCTGGCAGTCTCTGGTGATCCCTAGTAATCGCTGCCGATCCCTGAAGATGCCTGGCGACCCCAGGCGATACCTAGCAACCCCAGGCAAGCCTTGACGATCCCTGGCTATCCCTGACGATCCCTGGCGATTCCTGGATCCGAGGCTCCCTGATGATCCCTGGTGACCCCTGGTGATCCCAGGCAGTCTCTGGTGATCCCTAGTAATCGCTGGCGATCCCTGGAGGTGCCTGGCGACCCCACGCAAGCCCTGACGATCCTTTGCTAATTTCTTAATTATGTAAGAAATAGGAATTTTCAAATAAAAATGATATTTGAACGTCTGCGTTTGAATGCATAAAACTAGACAAATGATTTTCTAACTTATCAATACGATTAAAATTAATCCCTGAAAAAATTATTCAAACCCCACTCAATAAATCTCTTGCAGTCGTCGCTCCTTTCATTTCAACAAATACGCTCCAAAAGTTCGCCCAACTCCACACATCGTAGTCGCATGCTTCCTCTTTTTTTTCCTCGACGCCGCGTCGACACTTCCGCCCGAGCGTATCTTCGGCGCGCAGTCCGATCGCCGATCCGCTGGTCCCTCTGTCTCTCTCGTTCTTTTTCACCTTCCCCCGCGGGGGAAATATCTAATCGAGGCCTTTGTCTCGGCGCGAGCGCCTGATGTATGGAATACGCCCGGCGAATGCTATCTGAAATTGGGCGGGGGAGGGGGGCCTTCTATATGCGCGCCGAATAATTCGCCGGGGTTTTGCTCGGGCGCTCGACCCGAGTGAACTACGGCCTTTCTGGGACTCTCGAATCACGGCCATTAATATTTATAGAATCGATTCGTGGATTGCCAGTTTCAATGCGCGCCCTCCCCCTCCCCCAAACTTTTACCCGCGATCGGACCCCTCCACTGCACCCCAACTCCCGGCAAATTATTATCGCGCGCCGTTGTTTGTCCGCGGAAGCTGTTTTCGCCGCGGTCGACGATCTACCTACTTTTTCACCGGGCGCACTTTGCAGCCTGGGGCTATTTTTTTATTGTGCGAACGTTAAAATAAAATAGTTGCTCGGCCGGCAATGCGTGATTTATACTACTCCGATATTTCTCAAATTTTCATTTGTACGGTGGGAACTACCCCTTTATAAAAAAAAAGCATGACCCTTTTTTAGTTGTCGATAGTTTTTATCGAGATGTGATTTATTGAGCTGTATACTAAGTTAACAAATTGGTGTAAATCGAAGTTAGGTGATTGTCGACGAGGAAACACAGAAATTGTGAAAAAGCATTTATGGATTTCATTCTGGATAAAATAAATAAAAAAACACTAAGTTTGTGTAAATTTATTATTAACGTTCATTTGATACAAATTTACAAGTAGAATCTATCAGCTTGAGAAATGTGCTTCTAGCCTACTTTTTTGTAAAAATTAGAGTTCACAGGCCTATTTATGAATCAAATTATTCTTCTAACTTTGGATTTTACTCGACTTTGAATAGAATTAAAAGGATATGGAACTCTTTGCCAAATGCTATTACTTCTAAGCCTATTGGACCATTGGCTTAGAAGTAATCATTGTAATTTTTACAATAAAATTCTTGTAAATTTTGCTGGAAAATCTTGTTCGGGGATTAATCGCATTCGCGAAAATTTCTCTCTATTATTTCAAGGGGAATGATTGATAAAGCTCGATGGCGTGAAAAACTGTTATCTATATCGGACGGACGATTACGCGTTTTTTTTTCGATTTGTCCATGGAGGGAAGAGGCCGGTGGGACAGGGACTGTCGACTCGCGTTTGACGCCGGATTCCGGAATACGCGTCCGCGGCAATGACGAATTACGCGGCGAGCAAAGCCGGGGGTCCTACGGCAGAGACGAAAGCTGGCTCCTGTCCAGGCTACCCCACGCCGAGCGCGAAATGCAAATTCAATTAAGCGGAAAGTTTGAGATAACGGCTTCATCGCACTCGCTCTTGTTCCCCTCGCTTTTCCTTCGTTTATGGTTTTTTTTCGCGAGAGCGAATATTCGATCCGTCGTAATAAGTTAATGTGACATTTGACACGATTAATTTTGTCGGTACAATTGCATTCGTTTTACTTTTATTTCAAGAAAATTCCTGTAAAAATTACACGAAGAAAATGTCCCTAATGGTTCGGTGGTTTGTCCTAAATTTTTTAATGAGCGAATCACAGTTATCCATAACTATATAATTTTGGAGTTTAAGGACCATCAAATTATGAGTACGTTTAATTCTATATCGGAATATTTTGAAAATAGTACTAGCAGATCGTAAGTTAGAAATAAATTTAGAGTATGTTTAGTTTAACTTTATTTCAGATCTGCACAAAAAATTTTCGCAGTAATTATCATGAAAATTTAGGAGAACATTCACTTAGTATAAAAAACACCTGTTTATCTTAAAAGTGCGGCAACTTAAATTATTCTTTTAAGAGGCATTAAAAAATTCTTTAGAAAGAAAGGAAACAACCCATTATTCCAAATTTATAGAGTAATCAAGGATTTTATCGCAATAGAAGACTTTAATTAAGATAAACTGGCATGATAAATTTTTCCGGGAAATATGATAAATTTCGAGAAATCATTTCCACTGAACATAGCATAGCATTGAATATTCAAATTTATCTGTTTATCCGGCGAACGTAGATTGCAACTTTATTGAAACGTTATTTGCGTGCTCATGAATTTCTCTGTAAATTAAGTCCCCCGATTTAGTGTCGCTAATAATTGTATTTTAATTAGTTAATTCAGTTAGCCACTTTTCCGGCGCGGCCGCGCGGACCAATGCTGGAATTTTAAAAGCCTTATTTTCCGCCGCATAATTTCGCTCGCAGTAATTGTTATCGGACAGTAACTTCCAAGTGGCACGTAATTACGTATAGAAATAGAGTACTTTTAAATAAACAAAAATCAATACCCGCCGCTGAAAAGATCCTTTATACCGTATGGCCCCGATAAATATTAAACTCCCCGGCGATTTCAGCGGCAGAAGTTGAACAACAATTTTCAAGATAACACCCCTCTCTCCTCGAAAGCTCGCGCAAAATAATGAAAAGCCGCGTAACCGAGCTCAACGATTCACGCTGAAAAGAAAAAACTTTTGCGGAAATTACCAGAAAATTATTAGGTTTTGAAATAGTGTGCGCATAGTGGAAGTTATAGTAAACATAACCGATACCCGATAAAAAATTCAGGTGATAAATCACCTGATGATTTGACACTATTTATCAACTGATAAATCATCTGATATTTGATAAATCAGGTAATAAATCATCTGATATTTGATAAATCAGGTAATA